>JAOVVB010000015.1:14652895-14667353 GCA_028570985.1 Heterobranchus longifilis
GGGGGGGGGGGGGGGGGGGGCGTTTCGAAAGGTCCTACAAACAAGGCCGGGGTCGTCTGCTTTGAAATCGTTAGACACAAAAGATTGACAGGTTAGTTTGTTAGTTTTGCTAGTTCGCTTAGCAAGCAAAAATCCTGCTAGGCTACGACAGCTAACGTTAGTGATCAATAAAACCTTCTTTATAAAGATAAATACAAATTTCTGAGAAAATGATGATGCAAAACCAAACACATTAAAATAAAATCATGTTCTATGATGTGTGGGTGTTCCCTAATTTGCATATTCATGTTTATACATAGATTTCTGGATTTGTAAGGAGGGTATGAACTGAAGATGTGTTTCTAAACCAGAAGTAGTAGAAACATTTTCATGAGATTATTCTACAGATCTGATTCTGCAGGTTTGATTCCAGCGTATGATGTCATTATTTACACACAATTAAATGAGGCGGGGCGAAGTTTTGTTAATAAACTTACTAATTGAGCGCCATCTATGTGTGTAACGTTGCTCTGGAGTCTGTGGTGTGGTGAAACATGACTGTAGACTGAGGGTAATGAACCTCAGGACGATGGACACACACACACACACACACACACACACACAGACATACTCTATTTAATTGAAATGACCCCCTGGGGTTGAAGCGGTGACCATGGCAATTAAAACTGCCACTAACCACAGGGGGGGTGATTTGGTCACAGCTAAGCAGGAGATCATCATGTGTGAGTGTGTGTGTGTGTGTGTGTGTGTGTGTGTGAGAGAGAGAGAGAGATTACAGTGTGTGCATGCTCTATGCTTTCAATGCTCAATCAGCAGTTAATGATAGTAAATAGTGGCCCTGCTACTTAATATTTCAACGAGTCAAGTGGCCTCCCTACAGGTCTCTCTCTCTCTTTCTCTCTCTCTCTCTCTCTCTCTCTCTCTCTCTCTTCCACCCACTCACTGTATTGCTCATTAATACACCTCTCTTATAATACAGCTAGCCATCGACACAGATATCATAGAGGGACAGATGTGTCTCAACGAAGCAGATTGTGTATGTGCTCTAAGTGTGTGTGTGTGTGTGTGTGTATCTGTGCGTGCATGTGCTTATATTCCTATACATCCTTTTCCTTATACTGTACGTGACATACCAGCAGAGAGAGATTCATTCCAGTGGATTTCATAAAATACTCGTTGTCATTTTAAGCCATTTAAGTGAGATAAGTGGAACGTTGGATTCTTTAATAAATAATTTCAATATGTAATAGCACATACAACCTGTTATTGCTACTATTAGCTACATCAGTTAGACACGTTGTTTCTCTATTGCTCCCTAGAGAACATGCCAGTGTGGGCACCGAGTGTTGGCCTGCTGAGAGCATGCTCTGGGTCCACATTCTCTTTTTGTGGGCTGCCCACAGTGGGCCCATAGCAGTCAAAGCTAGTTTGTTTCATGACTAGCATTACGAAGTTAGCATGCTTCATGGCTAATAAAACAAGCAAACTAGCACACATTTCCTCACACATTTTTCTACTGTTATTATGTCATTTATTTTACAGTGTCAAATATGTAAAATACACAATATTAGTTGTTTTTTATGCAAGCATTAGTAAGCTAGCAAACTAGCTTACATTTTCACAGGAAACTTGTTAGCTATTTGTGGTATGTTAGTAGGTACCTCGATTTTCAATCTCATGCTTTCAAATCATCACTAACATTTGCCAGTTTAGCTAACTAGCTAATTGCTTGACCATTCTTAAGCTAGCTCATGTTTTTTCACACTACCCAACAATTTTTGGTACAAAATCCCAAACAGTTTTTAAAAATTATAACAACGATAACTTGTTTTAGCAGTGAAATTAGCTTAAGTATTATTAGCCAGATTACAGATTAGCTAGTAGTTTAGCTCACGTATTTTACTGTACCATATTACATGAGTCTTGACGTAGCTCGTTATTATTTAACAGCCTTTTAACATTCTGTTTCACCGCTAAGTTCAACCACAAAAGCAAGGTACCGTACCTAGCTTGGCTTTTATAACAAATTAGCGCTTATTTTCCACTGTAGGTTCTTGGCTGAGGATGGAATTTCAGTATCAAGTCTCAATTTGCATAATCATCATTTCAGCATATAACAAAATCATTAAAATGAATTTAAAAACAAGCGAGTGTCCTAGATAGATACACAGATGCATCATTAGCGGTGACCACAGCTGTTTTCGTTAATTACCACGAGTTTGGTGCTAAACTTCAGACAGCCTTTATCTTACGCATCTGACCGTCTGTTTGCAGACGGTGTGTGTGCGCGTGTGTGTATGTGTGAGTGTGTGTGTGTGTGGTGTTCTCCCTGAAGACATTAGGCAGCACAGAGTGTGTTGACTTTCTCCCTGCTGTCTTGTGAAACACAGTGGCAGGAACAGCCATGTTTGCCGCCTGCTTGCACTTATATTAAAATTCATCTCCCTGAACTGGGGTCACGCATGGGAGAACATAAGCGCAGATATCCTGGTTCCAAAATTAAGGCCTGATTCTGTTCTAGACAACAGATGGCCCTTCAGCGCTCCTCTCTTCCGTTTTTTTTTTTGCTCTTCTCCACCTGCTGGTGCTCTGCAGAGCTCTCTTTATATCTCGACTCTTTTTTTTTTTTTTTAAATAATAATGCTGCACTTCCTCGAGTGTGGGGATGTATAGGAGTGTGTGCTCATCCTAACAAACCTTGAAGCAGTGTGTGTATGTGTATACGTGTGTGTGTGTATATATATCTATGTGTGTATGTCTCCAGCCAGCCGTTCCTGAGGTAAGTAGGCTAGTGTGATTAATGGACCAGCACTGATGCATGGCTGTAGTGCCCCAGGTCTGACCAGCTGAGAATTCCCTCACACACTTAATTCATACTCGGTCCTGCGAGCGATTAACATAAGATGACGAAAACCAGTCAACTGATCATCTGCATTGCGTCAGAGCATGGCGCAGCTCCAAGGCTAGCGCCCCCTGTTTTAGACAGGATGTTATAGCATCATTTGAACATTTGGCACCTGCTTCGAATTTTTCCTCTGCACATCTGGGCCAGTTCATAACAGTACATGGCATAGCATGGTATGTATGCAAAAAATATATAAAAATCCCTTTTCTGAGATACACTTTTATGAGGCGGCCAGTATTAAATATATTTGTTTTTTCATATATATTAATACAGTATATGACTAATTTCATTAATATAGAAAAAAATATAACGTTATACAAGTGTTAATTATAATTATTTCAATTACAGCTGTGAATAATAATAACAATCATCATCATAATAATTATGATTATGATTATGATTATTATTATTAGTAGTATTATTAGTATTATTAGTATTAAACCTTAAAACAAAGCAAAACACAATGCTACTCTATTTCTGGTGGTTCATTAGGTAACCTTTACTGAATTTAATTGTAAGTGATTATTTATTATGTGAAAATCTTATATATTTTGGTCACACCACCCAGCCATCTCTTAATGAATATCTATATTTCATTATTGCTACTAATTTACCATGGAAATGACTTGATCACAGCATCACTTAATATTGATTCACATTTTCTGGATGCTTAGAATGACAAAATTTGCTATGGATTTTTATTTTGTATTAAGTTCCACACAAATCGGTAGCTACTAGAGACTAAGATTAGGTAATCATAATGCCAGTACTCAATTTCACATTTTTGTGTGATTAGTGGAATACAGTTTAATGATTAAAGTGAGCTAGAAGTTAATTTAAATGAGTGTAATCTGTAATTTATAGAAGTTCTTTAATTAGAGTCCATTGCACGCATTATTTATGGGCTCAGACCTTCAATTTTTTCGGACTTTGCTTCAGCTGTCGCTTTTGAAATGTAGTATTTAACTTACAGACATGGGATACATAGCATTGTCGGCTTTATTAATATGTTAAAGTTAACGGGTGTTGAGTGAATCATGAGGAATGGACTCTGAATTCATCACTGGGTTCAGACTCGACCGTGATGCAAAGAATGATATGAAGACCAACAAAACAATGCCTTATTTCAGTCACACTTTCAACTTCTTATTTATATCAGGGATGAGGTCATATCCAGGGTTGCCAGATTACACTGAATAAATCCCAGCTTGGCAGTGCTTAAAACCTGTCCATAAAACTTAAGAATTGTTGCTTTAACTTTTCTTAAAAAAAGAAAAATTAGCTCAATTAACCGTATGAAACAGTGGTGTAGTGGTTAGTAGTGTGGCCTCGCATCTCTGGGTCTGTGTGCATGTCATGAGTCATGTTCTCACTGTGCTTTATGGGTTTCCTCCTTGTAGTCCGGTTTCCTCCCACAGTCCAAAGACATGTAGGTTAGGTTAATTGGTGTTTCCAAATTGTGCCCGGTGATGGATTGGCACCCTGTCCAGCGTATACCCCGCTTAGAGCCTCAAGTCCCCTAGGATGAGGCTCCAGGCCTTTCGCGACCCTGTACAGGATAAGCGGTATGTGAGTAAGTGATGAGTGAATGAAAGAGAGAGAGAGAGGGAGAGCAAGTGTTATTACCCACCCAAGTCACATTTTTCAGTTCAAGATGATAAAAAGTAGCAACACAGCACACAGCCTTTTAAATCATTACTTCCTAGACTGTTGTGATTGTTAGGTCCACATCACATAACTACAGTACATCCTTTATTAGTATGCCATAATCCTGTTTCTGTCTATCAGTTAATGCGACTGAATGCAGTTCAGTGTTGAATGTAAATATTGACACAACTGAATAATTCATGATTAGTATAAATCCTTATTGTTTGCCCTTGGGGTTCAATTATAAGTTAATTTGCAGTATTATATTTTCATTATTTATTTAATTTTTATAGTCTAGGAAAAGAGGTTGAAATTCTTGTCTTTGATAAGCATTAGATAAAAATGAGGTTAATGAGTGCATAAGCCTTTCTTAAATATAAGTAATTTCTCTCTGGTAGACAGATCACACAATAGCTAGATATTTATATTATATGTAGTGTGCTCTTATATCATGTGTGGCTTTCAAAAAAAAAAAAAGGGAGGGAAAATCATATAAGGATGACGAGTGTGGCTTTAAAAATATTTTATGGAAATGGTGTTTTGCCCCCTGGCCCTGGCACGGGCTCTGCTCTGCTCTGATCAATAAATAATGGCGCTGGAGTGGAGGTAACAGATTGTGGGAGAGTGGAGGGAGGAGAGCAGACAGGCGAGCGTTCAAACACAGTAGGAGCTGTCACTGACCTGCCTGACTCTGTGTGTGTATGTGTGTGTGTGTGTGTGTGTGAAAGAGAGAGAGGGAGAGCAAGTGAGAGAGAGGGTGATGTTAGGGAAAAAGAGAGACAATGAGGAGCTGAGAGCAAGAGTAAGTCAGAGAAAGACAGAGGAAAAAGAGAGAGAGAGTTAGCAGGTGAGAGAAAGGAATTAAGAAGATTAATGTCCCAATTAAATGGAGGGAAGTGATAGCAAGGAATCCTGTTGTGCTGCAAACTGGAAAAGAGGTGACGCAAGCAAAAAAAAAAAAAAAAGAAAAATGACAAAGAGCCAGCAAGGCAAGCATTAAGAGAGTTCTTCTAAAATTTAGAGGAGGAGGAGGAGGAGGTGGGGGGAAAAAGACAGAACAAAAGTAAGAGAGAAAGAGACCGGAAAGCATGAAGTCCCTAGCCCATTGAAACATCTCATGCTAGAATGTTTACCTGTCAAACCCATCGTGCAAACTCTTGACACGCCTGCTGCTGCCTCGTCTGAACACTCACCAACGCTTTTATTGCCAATTACCACCAATTACCAGTGTTTCAGACGCAATCACCACGCTTACTAAAGTAGTGATGGGAATTCTACAGGTAGCACCTGTGCCACACTTTAGACGCACTTTCCTCTCGTTTGCCTAACTCTCCTCTTTAGTGCTTGTTTAATACCTCTGTGACAGCTCTCTGATGTCCTCAGATGTAGATCGGCGTAATGATGTCCATATGCTCAGTGCTCAGACAGAACTTTACACAACGCTCAGTCTTTCAGTTTTAATTCCGTCTTTAAATTGAACAATTTATTTAACAGAAGCCTACAAAAGCCTTTATAATACATTCAGTAGCGTTGCATGAAAGGATTAAGTCTGAACTTCGTGTTTATGTGACCATGAATAACGTTAGTTTAACCAATGAACAATATGAACCTATGAAAAACTGCCATTATAGACAACCATTGATGTTTAAATATCTAATAAACCCAAAGAGAATCCATGGAAAAACCCATAATTGTCCGAGGAATTACTGAAAGAACCATTAAGCCCCCTAATTATTCATTTGATGTTTAAAACAAACCTATGAAGTCCTTGCAAGTATACACTGAACACCTAAAAGGAAACTAAGAATAATCCCTAATTATACGGTAAACCTGTAAAAATCCCATAGTTATCCAATTAACGTTTAAAAGGACCATTGAAGAGCCCTAATTATGAAATAAACCCCTAGAAGGACCCGTGAATAATCGCTAATTAGCCAAATGATCTTTAGAAGAATCAGTGCAGAACCCTGAATGATCAAATAAATCCTTTAAAGAAACTACAAAGAACCCCATGGACTATTGAAAGAACCCATAAAAGACTCTTAATTATACAATGAACACTTAAAGGAGACCTTGAATTATCTTTTATTATCCAGAGAATCCATAAAAACCCATACTTACCTAATGAATTCCAAAAAGAATCACTGTAGAATCCCTAATTATCTTATGTACCCCTTATCTTATGTTTTTTTTTTGTTTTTTTTTTACCCCACTGCGGTCAAATGACCGCTGCTCGGCGCTTCTAGTGTTAAAGAACACATCAATAATCCTAAACAATTCAATAAACCCTTGAACATACAGTATAAAAAGTCCATATGTATCCAATGTATGGTTTGGTGAACTTCTGAAGAACCCTCAATTATTTGGTGAATACATGAAAGGAACTATTAAGAATGATTAATTATTCGAAGGGACCCTTAAATGAACCCATGAAGATCTCTTAATGATCCACTGAACATTTAAAAAGAACATGAAGAACTCTTATTTAACCAAGAACCCTTAAAAAACCCTTAATTATTCAGTGAATACTTTAAATAAACTATTAACAATCCTTAATAATTCAAAACATCTTTAAAGAACCCATGGAGAACCCCTTAATAATCAAATGAATGCTTACAATATTATTTGCATAGCCTATTAATATCCAATGGACACTTTAGAGAACCCTGGAAGAACGCTTATTCATTCAGTGAACACTGAAAGGAACTAGGGCGAAGCTCTTAAAAGAACCTATAAAGCATCCTTAATTATCCACTGAACCCTTAAAAATCGACTATGAAGAACCCTTAATGATCCGAGGAACCCTTTGTTATTATTCAAAAAATCAATGGGCACTTTCGTGAACTTATATTTATCCTCTGAACCCTTAAAAGGATTTATGAAGGGCCCTTAATTATCAAGTGGATCATTAAAAGAACCCACAAAGAACACATTAATTATTCAGTGAACAATTAAAAGGAACCAAGAACAACTAAAAGGAACTATTAAGGAACTAACTCTTAATTATCTGAAGAATATTATTTAAGAACCTATGGAGAACCATTAATGATCCACAAACCCCTTTCATTTTCTTTGAAAAGTCTTTAAGTATTGAATGGACACTTTGAGAAACCTTTGAAGAACCCCTAATTATCCACTGAACCATTAAAAGGAACTACGAAGAGCTCTTAATTGTGCAATGCATCATTTAAAAAAAACACACGAAGAGCCCTTGATTTTCTAGTGGAGCCTTGAAAGAACCAATGAAGGACTCTTAATTTACTAATAAACCCTTAAATAAATTTATGTAAAGTATTTCATTATGCGATGGACACTTTGGAGAACCCCTGAAGAACCCTTAGTTATTAAATGAATACTTAAAGGAAGCCATGAAGTGCTCTTATTTTTGTTGTTGTGCAAGAAAGAACAGGCAACTCTTTCTCTCTTTTTCGTTCCCTCGCTCTCTCAAGCTGTATAGATTGTTTTCTCTAAACTGCTGAGTGTATTATCTACGTGCTTCATTTGTTTGAAGAGTCGTGCATTGGCGTGCAGTGATATCGTCCTATAGCGGGATCTCCAGGGATAGTGCTGTGTGAACGCTGATCAATGAACCGGTCTCGGGTCACCGTTCTCCAGCGCAGATGGGGCAATCGATTTGTTGATGCCATAGAATTGGCTTATGCTCTTTATTTTCTCATGCTGGCATCACGCATCGATGTAGGTTGCTTTTTGTGGCTGCCTGCCGTGACCCTGTGTAATCAGATATATCGGGATTGCTCGGGCAAATAGACCTGACGTATTAGTCTATATCTGGGGCTGGAGGACGTGCTGATGGTTTTAACAAGCTGGAATTAAACATGGTAACGGGGATGAGGGAAAAACAAAACAAAACTGGAGTCTGGAGTTGTTGTGTGAATCCGCCATATTGTTTAGGAATGGAGTGAATGTTCGTCTAGTTTAGGGTACAATTTGGGGAGATATTTTGTATGTGTATACTGTACTGTATGTGTTTTGATCATGGAATAAAACATCATGAGTTGTGCTGTCATAGGAAAATAAGCAACAACTGGACATCAGGACATGGCTTCGCACAAAACTATCACCCTAAATTGATAATTCTGTAGTTTTTACTGCTCTTAAACCACAGCAATTCCAAGTTTTAAACATTAAAGTATGACATGGTACATTTAATAATATTTTATAGTTATGTTTAATGTTGTAGGACGATCCAGTGATCCAATGAAACCTTAAATTATCCTTTGAAAAGTCTTTAAATATGAATAAAAATATAAAAAGAATCCATGAAGATCCTTTAATTATTCAGTGGACGTTTAAAAACAAGATTTTATATCATGAAAGGTTTGTTCTTGTTATCATTTACATCATATGAGTTATAAAAAGTTGTGAAGCGTTGACACTGGAGACTCCTTTTTAAGTGTGAAATACACCCTTCAGCATATTTCTGAAATAAGTGCATACGTAAATCGTTAGTTTAGAAATGTGACTTATTCGAACGAGCGCATTAATATCAACCTTGTGATCTGAGCTACTATCCGGGCTGCTTTGATAGGAAATGAATCAACACCAAACAAACCTGAGCATAAAGTGGTGCTGGGGTACAAATCAACTGTCTGCAAACGTATGCCTTCATTTGTACGGACACAAGTCCCAAATCAAAACCTCATCTGACTCACACCTGCGCCACGTCCCCGTCTGAAACATACACACACACGCCCGATGCTGTAAACACTAGTGATGTAGCGCTTCCTCGTGCGTTAAACACAAATCCTGTTTAGAGCAATACGGCTGCCATGTACCATCACATATAATCCACATTAAAGACTGCTGCTCCTTTGCATCGCAGGGGCCCGTCTTAAATAATACACTCCGTCTGCGTGTGTTAGACACGCCGCATAAACACTGCGTCTACATCAAAGCCCGCTTTGCTTGTAGTAAGCGATGAGGTAGTCTGCTTCACTTAACACAGAGCAACGTTATGAAATGCGATCACCGGGTCCTGCTCGGGCCAGTGTTTAGGAAAGAAATCTCAGTACGTCAGAGGTGATGATAGATAAATGTTAGGAACCGAGTTGCTGGAGATTAAGAAGACATTCTCTAGTGTGCTTTCAATGATACAAGAATCCACCTGTCGTTCAGCTTTCATCTGTCCAGCCATCAGTCGTAGACAATATACTGGTGTTCGCCGGAAAACAAGTGTTGGAAATGGAAAGGAAATATGATTGAGCTAAATTCTATCACGTGCATTACAGCTTCTTTGTGATATCGTTTCATGATATCGTTTTCTTTTCTTTTCTTTTCTTTTTTTTTTTTTGATGATTATCCTTGAAAAATAATAATAAAAAAAAAATGGTCTGATCGTAAATGTGTTAAAGTACAGCAGCAGCCAGAAGTATTAAGACAACATATACAAAACAGGTCTACTACTGTAGATGTCACTAATTAGTTCTAGCCTATCTGGCTGAAGAATAGACCATAAGAATGTCCACAATACCATCTTGTGGACACAATATAGTGACTGAGTTCTGCAGACGTCGTTTTGAGTCTGTGCACAGCTGAATCCAGTGGCTTGTTAAGAATAAAGGAATTCATTATAAACAGTAACGATTAACTGTTGCAGTATATAATAATTTTATTGCAAAAAATAAAAAAATAAAAAAATCTTATAACACTTTTAAAAACTTTTGTCCACCACTGTAAGTGAAAAGAGGATTTAACTTGTTTTGCAACATGAAATAACTTAATGGATAGAAAGTATGTCACATCATTGGATACAAAATGGAAATTGTAGCTGTTGCTGTGGTTTAAGATGAGAGTAAAACCATTTGAACAATCTGTGGATCAATCCAAATCCAATAAATGCAAATTTATTGATATAGTGTTTTAAACATCATTATAATGCTTTAAAAATCATTTTGGATGTAAATTAAGAAGGCAAGGAAAAACTTCCTGAGAAGACATGAGGAGAAAACCTTAAAAACCTAAAAAACTCTTTGTCATTTAGGTGATACCGAATAGTGTGACCATAAAGAAATCCCTTCTCTATCCGTGTGCTATAAGGTCAGAGTGAAGTTGTATAACAGGAAATGCATTTCGGGTAACACCAAGGCCATTTTGTTGAAATGATGGAGACTTGGGTACAAAACTGTTTGTGGCAGGAAGAATCCAGACTCCTTTCCCTTTATTCTCATAAAATCGTACTATTTCTATTAAGATAATTTATAGTAATTAATGGATAATAAGTTTTATAACAATGATATTCTGGAGTCTCTAGTTATTGTATTTACCAGTATTATTGCAGGTATAGTTAAAAGCAAGAGATAAAGAAGATGTGTGAATTCAAATTTAAGCATAGGGCTTTGTGATATCTAAAGTATGATATCCATCTTTTTTTTTATCCTTTAATTAATTAGAGCTGCTTCAAAAAAAACCCTGGTATCACTTCCGTCAAATCAAACTAAATCAATAATCCAACTTTTCATATTGTTTCGTAATAAAACAGGGTTATGGTTAAATCAATCTTTTTTGTATTTCTTAGTCAAAGTCTTGATATTGAAGCACTGAATTAAGATTAAGGAACAAAGTGATGGTATACATTAACTCCAAGCTTTTAATGAAACAGGTGGAGCTGAGCATCGATCAGTAGAACTGATTAAAGTTACAGTATTTCAAAAGTAAGTGAAAGGATCAGAGTGACCTCGGTTCAAAGGGAGCGGGCACTTTAAAGTTTCAAAGCTTTTAATGTGCACGTTACTATAAAAATCTCCCCTCTTTTATGTTTTACAATAACCTGCACCGTAGATGTATTTTCTGGGAACACTTATCCTACACTTCATCCTCGTGTGGCAGTAATAGTCTTCCTCCCCCCCGAAGGTTCGAATTTGTACCACGTTGCCAGGGGGGCCGGTAAAGCTGTCGCACGATTCCCAAAAACAGCAATTACAGTTTGTAGAGGGTCTTATTATCCTTCATATGCAGAGAAGAAGTAGGGTCGTAGTTGTGAATGAAAAGGAAAAGCAGGCAGAAATGTGCAGGTTTCTGATAAAAAAAAAAAACGAAAAGAAAAACTGCGTTTTGTGCCAAGTGCCAATTACCCAGCACTATCCACCATGCAAGCAGATTTGTTTGCCGATCGCTCTCCAGAGACCGGTGCCCAACAAATAAGCGGCCATATTGTTATGTGAGGAGGAAGGAAGGAAGGTGGAGAGAAAAGAGAAATCAGTGATGCCAGGAAATAAAAAGAACGTGAGAGAAGAGGAGGAGGAGGAGGAAGATTCCCTCGAGGTCTGGAGCTGATTAATGAATCGCAACCAGTCTGACCTGAGCTGCTCTGATGCTGCAGTATGGGAGATGATGCAGTCTGATGTTACCTGGGAAACAGCATGACCGTGGTGAACACAATTGAACACGTGATAGGGCATATGCATGCTTACAGCTTGATACCTCGATGTATATTCTAGTTGATTAATTATCAATGATCAATCCATTTTATGTGTTCATATATTTATACAGATATAGGGTTTTTATGTACCGTACAGTATATACACATGCCTTATCACAAGATTTTAAATATCATTACTGGATATTTAGATCTACAGTATATCTGTCAGAGAAACCACCTGTTAGCACTGACATGCTCAGATTGGTAGTCGTAGTAACAGTAGCTGGTCAGGTGCTTCAAGATATGAGGGTCGCACCCTAATTGTCTCTTAGCATTTTCTTTGGTGTGGGTGTGCCAAAACATTTGAACACATTTGGAGGCGTTCTTCATTGTGAGCATTCTAAAGCTAATATATTTGCCAGATTGAACACATTTCATGATGTTTCGTCTTGGTTGGTTTGTTACCAGAAAGTGTAAACATTCACGGTTCGAAAAACTTCCTGACACTGGAGACTCCTTCCATTAATACTATATAAAGCTCATTTTACATACAAAACCACCTTAACAACAATTATACGTTTCTCTTTGTTAAACAACATGTAATTATAGATCAGGCCGTTATTAGATTCCACTGGATTAAATGGAATGTCCGCTGTAAGTCTACGTTAACGACTGGTTGCTATAGAAACGATAACCAGTTACAAACAGTTATAAACTGATCTGTGATTCACCTTGTTAGATCTGCTATTATAGAAATCACCTTCTGAACAGTCAGAAGCAATGGGTATAACTTAATAGTAATTGCATTTAGTGGTCTGAAAACCAAACCTAACTGTAATGTGCTTTAAAGGGAATATAGTACATAGAATAATAGAAAATAGTATATGTTGTTGTAAATAAATTCATGGAACTTGTCACAATTAGTTTAAGTATCTCTGGAATAATAGAGTTAGTTTATAATAACAAAAAAAATGAAACAGTTTGCATTGGATATACTATGACACATCATAGGGTTAAAAGGATTCTTGACATTAATCCCAGGTTTTTTTGTTGTATTTTTTAAAAATCCATTATAGGTTGCATCATAAAGTTTGCCTTTTTGTGTTTTTTTGACAGAGAGTAACTTTGCCTGACTTTTATGACAGTGTCCAGCTCTATAATAGGAATTCAGTGGGTTTCTGGCACTGGTGAATAGTAGCTAGGTGTTGACACCTGTCACTGTATGTTGTCCCTTCTCTCCTTCCTTTTCTCTCTCTCTCTCTCTCTCTCTCTCTTTCTCTCTCTCTCCTGGCTGTGATGACTGTTGAGCCGCCTGCACGCATCTGTGTGCCAAGCATGGGCAGCATCTGCTGTCTGCTCTCAGCCTCGTTCCCCTGGCAGCCCTGGACTCGCTGCTCTGCCGGAGCCATTTTGGGTTGTGAGCAATAAACATGCATCCAGAGTGGCTGGTAATTACTGAATCCCTCTGGCCATTGGCAAAGCATCATTGAAATGACAAAAATGGACATATTGAGGGGTTTAAAAAGGTGACCGTTTGAATTGCGGAGAGGTTTTGTTTGGAACGAGCGAAGGAGATTAGTGGGGGGAGGGAACAAAAGAAACAAAACTTAGGGTAAACAAGGATGCATATCAATAACCATTATAATAGCAATGGTTGTTGTTATTGTTGCAAATTCTGAACAGCAGTATTATTAGCACTACAATTCTACCGTGGCACTTAATGTTAAAGATTATCACTGTTTATTTCCATATTACCCAGAAATAGTGTAGGTAACACAGTCCGATGGTACCTCAATCATGGTAAAGAATCCCATGATATTTTTGGCAGTATATTTGACCATAATACTTTTTTGACCATAATACTTATTTGCTGATACAAGCTACTTTTACGTTTTTTATGTAACACATACCAGGACACAGTCAGAAATAGGCTCTACTTGTTTATGTACCATAATTGTAATATGTATATAGTATGGTACCATTGGATGTATATAACAGCAATTAAATAACATAGTGTATGCTGAAACATACCAAATGAAATACTTTGAACTTTGGTAGCCATGTAAGCTCCATGGTAGTCACCAAAGTACAAACATGGTGCCCTCTGAAGTGCCACAGTTCCTACCCTGATATTCTATTGTTCCTACCTTGGTAATGTCTGAAGTACCAAGGTAATGTTGTTGGTCTTTTGGCTCCTCCCGTTGAGGGGTCGCCATAGTGGGACATCTGAGCCACACACACAACTTGGCACTATTTTTTTTATATCGGATGACCTTCCTGATGCAACCCTCCCATTTTAGCTGGGCTTGGGACCGGCAATGAGTGGCATCTCACAATGGCGTGTTCCCTATTGGGATTTCAATTTGGGCATTGGGTGGGAATTGAACCTTCCACATGGCAGGCAAGAAACCTACCACTAAGCCACCAATGCCTTCTGAAGTACCATGGTAACACTGCTGTATATTATATACAGAGTCCACCAAAATAATGTATAGACACTTCAGGAAAAGAAAAACTTGTATAAATAT
>JAOVVB010000015.1:14685955-14697451 GCA_028570985.1 Heterobranchus longifilis
AATCTATCTGTCTGTCTGTCTGTCTGTCTGTAAATCTATCTCTGTTTGTCTGTCTGTCTGTCTGTAAATCTATCTGTCTGTCTGTCTGTCTGTCTGTCTGTAAATCTATCTCTGTTTGTCTATCTATCTATCAATCTGTCTGTACTGTATGTCTGTCTGTCTGTCTATCTGTCTTCTTTATATAACCTTTTTCTATTAATATAAAACATATATTAACTATGTATTTTCTATATCCGCTTTGTTTGTTTGTTAGTTGCTGTGGATTAAGTGCAGAAGGTTCTTTGGGCATTTGCTTGTTTGATTTTCACATGCAAACATTTGATTACACAACGGCCCTGCTACATTTTGCAAATGAAATATAATTTGTTTACATCACACACACACACACACACTCTCACACACACACACACACACACAGTGAGAGAGAATATATTATAGGTGCATGTATTACTCCGACAGTGTGTTAGTGTCCTCAGTCGGAGGTTTTTACTTGATGTGATTGACAGGTTCTGCCTCGCGCCTGGCCTGGTGTGGTGTAACACAGTGAGTGTACTGGTCAGTAATTAACCCCCAGCAATGAAAGGGATCATTCCAGCGTGATTAGACGTCTGTGTAATCAATTTATTCCTGCAGCCATTGTGTGTGTGGCGCTGAAGCCACCGAACAAGCTAACAAAAGCAAACGTGCGTCTCTTCCTCCTCTAATTACAAACACATTCAATTAATTACACCCATGCTCTCTCTCCCTCTCATTCTCTCTCTCTTTCGGTGATTTGTGTAGAATCAGGCTGGCATCCCGTTCTGGTGGCGCTGGTGATTATTTAGGAGCTGTGGATGTGTACACTGCAGCAATAAGCATGCGGATTAGCAGTAATTACTTAAGCCATGCTCATTACACATGTGCTGTAAAACTGTGCTGAGAGTCAAATCAAACCCAGATGCTTCTCTAAACGTGGGCTTGAGTGATGGGTGATGGGTGAGGGGTGAGGGGTGAGGGGTGATACGTCCTGGGTGATGTTCCACACCAGCCTGGAGCTTCAGCAGCACAGTTCACTGGACTTCTGCCACTTTTCATACAGGAACCTGCACTGAGCGCTGAGCTCCAACGTTCAGCCACACTTTCAGCCATACTCTCTCTCTCTCTTTCTCTCTCTCTCTCTTTCTCTTTCTTGCTCTTTCAGAAACTCTGTTTTTATACTTACAGTCTCTTTCTCTTTCCTTTCTTGCTTCAATCATCTGTTTCTTACCCTAAACCACTCTTCTTTCATTCGTGTCTTCTTTTTTCCGTTTATTCAGTCATTGAATCCTTCCTTTCTTCTTTCCTTTTAGCTCCAACTTTACATTTTCCTTCCTCCCTTCCTCTCGCCCCTACTTTTAAATTCCCATTTCCTTTCCTTTCCTTCTTCTCACCCCTTTTCACTTTTCCTTCATTTGTATATCTCCTTCACATCACTTCCTCCCTTCCTTCCTTCCTTCCTTCCTCATCTTTCTTTTCATTCCTTTCCATTATTCTTCCTTACTTTTTTGTCTTTTGTTCTTTTTGTTCCTTCCTCTCTTCCACCCTCTCCTCCCCATCTCTCCCTTAGATCTATTTTACCGTTCCTTCTTTCATCATTTTTCCATTCATCCTTCCTTCCTTCCTTCTGTTTCCCTCTTCTAATGGTCATGTGTTTGTTTACTTCCTTCCTCTCTTTCTTCTTTCATTCTACCCTTTTTCTCACCTCTCTGTTAGTTCTTTCCTGCCTTTCCTTCCTCTTCTTATACCTTTCCCTTCATTTTCATTCCTTTCTTCCCCGTTCCTTCCTTCTTTAATTATTAAGCTTTCGTTTTCTTCCGTCCTTTTTCTTTCCTTTTCATTTTTTCTTCCATCCTAAATCTCTCCTTTATATCTCTCGTAATTTTTCTTTTCTTTTCACTGCTTTCCCTTCATGTACCTTCCTTCTTCCCTACTTGTTTCCTTCCACCCTCTCTCTCTCTCTCCTTCTCTTCCTCCCTCCTTCCCTTATCCTGACTGATGTTTCACCCCAGCCTGGAGCATCAGCAGTGTTTGCCTCACACACCTTCACCCTTTGGCAATGCTTCACACCGAGCCCCGCTCCAGCGTTCAGCCACACTTCCCTTCATACCGCTCATTATGTAACTGATACTCATTGACTTCCTTTTCTCTTCCTCTCGTCTGGATCGTACCCCACTCAGCCCGTCTGTCTCCCTCTAAACTGACAGGATGCTCCTGCTTTATCTTTGCAATTAATTAGTCTTTAAATCTGTATTTTGCGTGCTTTTTCTTGATTTTTTCCCCCTCTCGTCTGCTCGTTATCTGTAACGTCCCGCTCTCGCTTGTTTTTTTTATATTTTTATTAAACTGTGTAAATCATTATTGAGTGCTCTCTCTCTCTCTCTCCGCCCCGCTCCTTTTGTTCGCACTCCTCAGAAACAGACTGGCTCTTCACTTATCAGGGCCTGCACACGCTGTAATTACATCCCCATTGATTGTATCACTCGTAAAGGTGCGGCTCAAGCTCCGCTCAGGAGATGCGGTGGAATCTCACGTGCAGTGTGCTCTTTTAAAATCCAAAGGGAAGCCAAGAAAGCTGAAGGAGCACATTAGCACCTCGGATGAGCTCCTTAACCCTTAATTGGATGAGCTGGATTTAAGGATTGTATGTTCCTGTTGCGTTGTAATTTGCTTTTATAGCCCAGTGCTGTTGTGTTCTGATTGGTCAGGAGAGGGGAGTGGATCACTTGCTGGGGAAGAGAGGAGAGTGATGATAGGATCATTCCTTAGAAAATAAAAATCACTCTTTAGTCAAAAGGAAAAAAATCCACTTGTGGTGCACCATGTCGTATATAAGGAAGAGGAGGAGGGCCACCATCAAAATTGATAATTGAGACTTTTTTTCTCAGAACTCTGACTTTATCCTAGACTTCTGACTTTTTCCCCTCTGAATCCTTATTTTAATCTCAGAAGTCTGACTTTTTTCTCCCTGAATTCTGACGTTGTTTCCTTGAGTTAATTTTAAAATTCCGACTTTTCTCCTCAAAATGATGACTTCAATCTTGGAATTCTTACTTTTCTCTCTCAGAATTTTTTGAATTACAGTATATATACAGTAGTCCTCTTCCTTATGTCTAAGAGAACATGCCCACCCACTCATCGTCTATACCGCTTTATCCTGTATTCAGGGTCGCGGGAACCTGGAGCCTACAGGGTACACCCTGGACAGGGTGCCAATTCCATTGCAGGGCAGTTCACACACTACGGGCAATTTGGGAACGCCAATTAGCCTAACCTGCATATCTTTAGACTGTGGGAGGAAACTGGAGTACCTGGAGGAAACCCACCAAGCACGGGGAGAACATGCAAACTCCATGCGCACACAGAAGGGAATCGAACCCGGCCCGGGAATCGAACCCGGACCCTGGAGGTGCAAGGCGACAGTGCTAACCACTACACCACCGTGCCGCCTAGAGAACATGCTGTGATGGGAAAATAATCTGTGGGTGATAACCGTAAACTTTGCTTCACCACACCACCCTGTCGTTGAATGTAAAAACAGAAGCTTATTTATTCCTTACTCCTTAAAATAAATGAATTTTAATATTGTACACACAAGGGAAATGATTTCTCACAGCCTTTAAAAAAGGTACCATCCTGTGACACTGGTACACATGGTTCTGCGTACGGATTAGCCGTATGGCGATAAAACGATGCAGTAAACAATTGAACATAACAAAGCACTGTTGGATAGTTAAAGGGTCTCAGGGTTTTGTTTTTTTTTGCTTTCACACTTAAATAAACAGTAAAAAAGGATGAAGTCTTGAAGGTACCACAGTGCCGATAAACAACGATACCATTCAGTATACTTTTACTAAGACTAATAGCAGTGGGAATATGAATAATATACAGGATCACGTATTTATAAAGCATTATCGGACCAGATCTCATTCTTTCCCTTTTGTTTCCTACTCTTCTTTCACTTCGCGCTCAGCATGACGATGAGCGTGGACACCGAAAGCTCCCGATTTATCACTGTCTCTGCAACTTTGTTTCTGTCTAGCCTTTGTCCTTTGTCCCGATTTTTTCCCTCTGACTTGTTCTTGTTCTCTCATTCTTTACTCGCTCACTACCTTGTTTTCTTTCCCCTGCACCAGAAACGTTGGCCTCTCACTGTTTTTCAATTATTGTGCCGTGTGCAGAGAGTGAAGGGGTGCCAGGGCTCCGGCGGGACACTCAGCTGCCGCCTGGCTTGCTTTTCTTTTTTATTTTTGTGGCGGTCCGGGAAGCAGCCTCCGGTATTGGGCTGTTAAGGAAGAGGGCAAGGCTGATCAGGTGCTCTGTGCTGCTGGAGTGTGTGATTACAGAGAAAGCTGTGTTTACGTGTGTATTTGCACTTCTAGGGGCAATAGTGACTAGGGTCTGTACATATACATCGTATTCCCGATCATCACATCACCATCTTCTTCCCGTCAGACTCCACACTGACCCATAATGAGCTGGCCTGAATACCGGCCTCAGCCAATCATGTCTGAGCCTCAGGGGCTGTGACACTGTGCATAAAACAGTGGCCCTTTACGCACACACACACTCACCATCTCTGCATCCCCTTTCTCGCACACTACTATTCACTGTGCTTCAGTCACACTCGTTTGACCCGCGGCTCTGACTCTTGTCCATCAATGACCCTTCTTCATCCTCACTCCCTGCTGGCACAAAGAGACCTCATCTTCAAACCCCTCGCTTCAAGCGCTAATCCAAGCTCCAATTCACTCCTGATTTGGAGCTCATGGGGTGCCGGTTAAGGTTATTACCCGCCTTTAGGGTTGAGATTATCCATGCATTTTTCCTCCTTCTTTTAGACACGGTTCAAAGCAGCAAATTCGCTGGAATCTTCGGAATCCGAGTCGTCCTTTATTGGTGTGGGTTCCGAACGTCGCCCTGGGTGACCTCGTCTGGAGAGCGGCATGTTGTTACGATGCGATGGAGAAGCCTTTTTCGATTAGAACTTATTTAGCATCAGTGGTAGTGCCTGTCCTTGCATGATGCCTCATCTGATCTGCCAGATTTGTTCTCTCGGCTTTGTAATGTCTCCTCTGAGAGGCTGTTTAGCCCGCAGGCACACGGACACGCAGGCCTCGGTGCTTACTGTGCTCTGGTTAAAGATGCGAGCGACTAACTCCTACATCTTTCATGGAAGGAGTTAATCATCCAAGTCTTCTTTTTTACTCTTTGTTTTTTATTTCCATCTGGCCTTCATATCTCATTCCCAAGTTTAAGTTGTGTATGTAGTGGCTTAGTGGTTAGCATTATCGCCTTGCACCTCCAGGTCCTAGGTTCGATTCCACGTCGGGTCTATGTGCATGGAGAAAGCTCTGTAGTCCAACTAGGGACCATTGAGAGGGTTTCCTTTAGGTTCTTCGGTTTCCTCCCACAGTCCAAAGACATGCAGATTAGGCTAACTGGCATTCTAAAATTGCCCCGTAGTGTAGGAATGTGTGTGAATATTGACCGGAGGTCCTACCATGGTCGTACAAGATGGGAAGAAATACAGTGGTCACCACTGGCCTCAATGGTCCCTAGTTGGACTACAGAGCTTTCTAGATGGATGGGTTTATATACCATATATTCCTTGTTTGACTCCATCAGTTGAAGCCATTTGTGAATGTGCTATTGTATAATCACATTCCTTCAATAAACTCTTAGTATAAAGGACTTGCCTTGCTGTACTTACCCTCTTTTACAGCTTGGAGAGGTGTTTTCCTAGAGGAACCATAAATCGCTTTATTCCTCAGGCCCTAGTGGCAGCATGCTCCCTCCCTCCTTCCCCACCTCTCTAGGGTGCCCTAATAAAGAATGTATCAGCTTTTGGGCACAAGACAGCACTGCATTATTAATTTTGTTCGCCTTCTGTCTCGTCTGCCAACGTTGCGCAGCCGCGTGACGCTGGATAAAGCCGCTTATTAAACTGATAAGGATTAATCCCAGGTCTGGTTCTGGTGAGTGCTGATGCAAAGGAGGAACAGAGTCCTATGGAAGTTTCGACTGTATTTTAAGAAGACTTCATGCGAATTAGTACAGTATTGTGCAAATTACATCTTTATGCACGTCCTTTATTTTTTTCATACATCCATGAATCATTATTCATATCCTAACCAGGGGCAGACGACATATTCTGAGGGTAATTTGTAATCATAAACAAAGAATGAACCATAAAGTCTAACTAGAAAAACGTAAAAAAAAATTAATAAAAAAAAAACTCTAGGAAAAAGAAGAACCAGGCTCAGAAATGCACGATGCACCATTGGCAAGACTTTGCACTGTATCAGACAAAGTAATCAAGATATAAATGCTGAACAGGTGAACAGGGAAGAGACAGGACTGAAGCCAAGACAAAAACACATGTCACAATTAAAGTACTAGGAGTGCATGTCATGCTGGGAAATCTGCGGATTTGGGATTTGTGACAGTTTAGCAAATTCGGATGAGGCACTTCTTTTTTCTTTTTTTTTTTTTTAATCATGTGCCAAAAATCTAATTAACTAAATGTCGCCCAAAAGAGCTATATAGAGCAGAGGGTGTGTTGGAGGAAACGTTTGAATCTTGGTACTGTAGTTTAGCATGAATTTGGAGAGAGAAAAATAATGCCTTATATTCAATACTTTCTTGGCTGCAAGATTTATGGTTGACACTGAAGAGGGCAATTCTAAATCTGGGTTCTTCTATATTAAAGAAATCTTTCACTCTCAGAAAAATATCACGGAATTGCATGAACGCCAATTTTTACCACGGTTATCTATAGCCTCTTTCAGACACGCACTCCTGTGCATTTATCTGACCTTGGCCACTTTTCTGTAAAAATATCACGATGGCAGTCATACTACTCTGGGTGAGACTTACGAATAACATTAACTGATCACTTTCCGCGTCTGAACTGCATGAAGTCATGTTAACGGATAGGTATGCACAAGGTTAGTTAAAAATAACTTATAAATGATGCAAGCACAGTAACTGTTTTAGATCAACACTGACACTGAGATTTAATAATTAATAAAGATATAATCTAAAGAATCACTGTGGTTGAAGTTCCATCTTTGCGCTCTAGGACTAATAGATCTAACCAGTCAGAGACGAAACTCAATCATAATGCAGAAGGTGCGATTCGTTGAGTGCGTACCCTGGCAATTTCTCTGTCACGTGAACTCCTTTAACAGTAAATGACAGAAAGCCATCGCTTTAACAGATTGATAACGCCAAGTAGGACAACCAGGAAGTTGTTACTGTACCTAAGTTCATCCAACTTGGGTTTTTATTTTATTTTAGTAATTTACTACCAAGATTTCCAAAGGCGAAGCTTGCAGCTCATGACATTTTTAAACACCGCTCAATTCCTCTATGATCATATATTATGACTGTGATTAGTCCTATTACTATTACTAATGACCTATTACTATAAGTAAAAATGCAACAATTTATCAGAATTTCTAGCAAATCTAAATTAAATGAGAATGATGCCTATAACTGTAATCGTAAAAAAGTAGCTATTAGCATGAGGTTTAAATTTTTATCATGCTAGCAGGCAGTTTCAAGGTATAATAAAAAGGTTAATAAAGCTGTTCTAAAAAAAACTAAAAACTAAAATCTAAAATCGGTATCAGTCATGCTTTTTTTTTTCCTTTTATGAATCCTGCTGGTGCTTTACCTTTCATACTTTAGCATCAGTTGGGAGGTTTCTACTTTAACTTTAGTGAAAGTGTGGATTTATTCGACGTATTTGTAGTATTTAAAATTGTTTGTTTTCCTGTGTTTGATTACACTGTAGTCGTGTTAAGGTTTGAGCTTATAATGTCATTACAATTGGGGCAAAATAGGCAAAAGGTAAATTAGATCTAGCACAGACAACACACCAAGCTAACTGACTTCTTTTGCCTTTCATTTATCATTTATAAAAGTTTCAGCATCGACCGGGCATTTCCGCATCCTTAAAACCAATCTAAAACCTCTTAAAATTTTAATTGGTCCCAGCCAGGGCTTTTTACGAAGGCGGCTAAAACGTACTGCATGATTGGTAGAAAGGAACGCATTAGCGCAGGTGAACGAGGCCAAAGAGAGACTGGGGAAAAGTGCAACCATCAGTGCAAGTCGGAAACAGCAGCACGCCCTAGCTCTTAAAACCCAACATCTGTAACATAAACGTAAACAGGATCATTTAAACAGCGAATCCTAGTGGAGAACATTAATATGCTACGCAAACTTCCTGATCTTCGTACTTCAGAAGAACAAGCTCTTAACAAATTCAGTGTTTAATAAAAAGGCTACTTTGGATAGTTATGTGTTTGTTGGTTCTACTTGGAATCTGAGAAGAGAACTCGGAGAGTGTTGTAGAGTATGCGCCGTTAATGGACATTATTGGTACACCATAGTGTAGAAACGTTTCATATTGCTGTCAGATTTTCAGCTTCACTCAAGTGCTTCTCGTCTCTCAATGGAATCTTATTACAGAGATTTCTCCAAAGACTTTCACAAAGACATTCCAGACAAATTAAGCCAAAATTGTTATTGTGGGGTTTTTTTTTCTCATCTTTCTATTGGAAAGCAAAAGATAATTAAAGACAATCAGCCGCTCGCACAGTTCTGATCTTGTGCATTATCACGCCACGTATATTCATTTATATAATTGTAATTTCAGCTCTGCTCCACCAAGTCATAGATGATGAAATGTGCTTTGGCAGTGGAATTATTATTCAGGTGGGAGGGGGGGGGGGATGCTTTCAATCTGTTCATATAAAAAGCCTCTCAGCTTGGTGAGGAGGTTTGTTTTGCTCTCTTTCTCCCTCCGATGTTATCAGAAATGAAGGGGGATGTGGTAATTAAACATTTGTCTCTGACATTGAAAAGCACAGAAAGGATGGCTTCTGGCTGAACTGTAAGAGGATGTTGGCTGGATGTTTTTGGTTTGGCTGTCCACATCGTCCGATCCTGTTGACCTTCATCAGGCACCAGCTGCACGGCTCAATTTGTGCTCGGGTTGTAGCGTTGCATTCTGGGTAATGACCCCTTTCACCGCGTCGCTGCAGTCAAGCTCTGACGAACACCTTTAACCTCTGTTCGGAGATGTGAAATCATCCCTGTGATGGGCGTTTGTGTGCGGTGGCAAATCACAGGTTTATATACATGCACATTTAACGTGTTATTTCGTACATTATCGTTTAATACGTTTCTGGAGAAAAGTTTTGCGCCTGTATTGTCACGTCATTCATAGCGACATTAGCCAATCGCGGCCCTTTGTGAGATCACAGCAGGCAGGAAGGGGGTGCATAGTGCTTTTGTTCGAGGGTGTTCCTTCAGGATATCTACAACTAAAATTAGGGAGAAAATCATGGGGTAAAAAATAATAATTAAAAAAGAATAGCTTTGCAGTCTCTCAGTAGTATGACAAGCTGCAGTTTTTACATTTTTTATCAATTATGGATGTTAAGGATTGAACAATTTGGATTACTATAATAATTAATAAGCAAACGATTATTTAACCATATAATAGATCATAAATCAGTCGTTATCAAAAAGCCTATTAAAAGAATTTAGAATTGTAAAATTGTTTAAAATCAATTTAAGCTTGACCTCATCTCATAAACTTCTGTTGGTAGATAATGTTTCTTTTGGTCTGATTTCTTTGGTCATAATGTCCTGACCAGTTCACATTCAAGTACAAGTTACTTAGTTATCAGACTCTTACGTGAACAGGTCCGTCCTCTAAAATGGCACATACGCATGCTTAGATACGTCTTTGATTGCACATGCTGGGTTAAAACACATTGGTTTACGGCTACTTTTTGTAATTTCCTTCGAAATGATCCCGAACTCTGTTCTATTTCTGTAGGTTCCCTCCGGTTTTGCTTGGACAGACTTATTACCCGAAATATCTACTGCGTCTACTACTGTATGCGCTGATTTCACTTTCCCTCCACTGACTACTTTCTTACACTGTCCTCCATTGTTGCAATGAAATTCCCGTGCTGCCAGTGCTGACCGATGACGCCAGTGCAGTGTCCTACACATGCACAGGGGCAAAAAGTCGCATAAATTGTGTTCTCATTCAAGTCACATGACCACGTATCAGATATAAGCCTACATACGAAAGTGAGTAAGATTTGATCTGAAAAACATCAGCTTTGTGCATTTAGACAACCTTAAAATATCAGATCTGTGTCACATTAGAGTAAACAATTGAATTTGAGTTGCTTCAGGCTGGTAACGTGACCATAGCTTAACCGTCCATAAAGTGATAGGGGTAGCTCACGTATTGGAGTGAAGGTCCCAAGCTCAAACCCTCCCACCACCAAGCTGCCACATCTACCAAATAATAAGGGGCATCTACGAAACGCTGCAAATGTAAATGATCTGGCCATAGGATAGTAAAATGTTCAGCTTATATTCTGTACCTATCTGAGTAATTTGTTTCCTAGTAATATAAGTATTTGCTCATATTTAAGGTTCTGTCTTTTTAAGATTTCAGCTAGGCAGTTAGTAATGTATTAATGAATTAGTTTAGTTTATGATGGATGAATTAGTTTAGTCAGTTAATTAGTTAGCAATTGATTGAGTAATTAATTTAGGTAGTTAGATAGTCATTAATTAGTTACTTAATTAGTGACTCAGCGAGTCAGATAGGTATTTTGATAGTTAGTGATATATTAATCAGTTAGTAAGCTACTGTAATTAGTAACTTATTAATTGATTTGTTCATTCAGGTAATTAGTTAGTTAGTTAAGTTAGGTAGGTACAGTAGGTAGGTAGATAGATAGATAGGTAAAATCGAAATGTAGTGGATAAACGGTGAAAAAGGATATATGGAAATCTGTTTATGTAAAGTACACACTAATGTGTGAGTAATTTGTTTCCTAGTAACAAATCCTATGAAGTTTTGCCATGTTAAAATAGCATTTCTTTTTTGTTTTGCAGACCTTGTATAATTAAAGGTAATTAAAAAGACTTCAACATGACATGTTCTTTAATAAGGGATGATTAATTAAATAATTGATATATAATTAAATAATGATTAATTAAATAATGTTTAAACATAGCAAACTTTTTAGGAAAAAGATTCATTTTCAGGAATAAAAGACGTTAGTCGTTGATTATTTTCCTACATCAC
Source organism: Heterobranchus longifilis (assembly GCA_028570985.1). Taxonomy (NCBI): domain Eukaryota; kingdom Metazoa; phylum Chordata; class Actinopteri; order Siluriformes; family Clariidae; genus Heterobranchus; species Heterobranchus longifilis. The sequence continues at coordinate 14,697,105 of JAOVVB010000015.1, forward strand.
CACGCTTTATGTTATTTTTTAAAATGTTTACTCTGAGCCACGTCCTGTCACAGCCCCTTCCCTGCGACACTCGGTAACTCACTAACAGTCTGTTACGATGCAGGTTATGAGGTGATGACGGCTCTGTTATTTATTGATGGACACACACTCACACACGCCTGACACCGCATCTGCGGGGAAGAGGGTTGCTTGTTATGATAGACTGCAGAACGTGCTTGTGTTTTATTAGCCCAGTGCTGGAGCACCGCCAGCAAACCAGAGGGATGTGAAGGAGAGAGCTGGGCTTATTGTAACACGCTCAACTGTTGTGTGTGTGTGTGTGTGTGTGTGTGTGTGTGGTCTCATCA
>JAOVVB010000015.1:14707106-14720115 GCA_028570985.1 Heterobranchus longifilis
TTTACAATGTAGAAAGAAATAAAAATCAGGAACCATCATGGAGTTAGAAAGTGTTCTAAAACTTTTGAACGGTAGTGCATATTAAATGCATATTAAACAGAACTTATAATAGTAACTACAGTGACACTAATAGGAAAGGTGTGAAGCAAGGAATGCAAGTCTGGCCCAACTGACAGTGTTGGCGAATGCTTCAGCTTGGTCAGATATAATCAATCTTTCCTGGTGAAGAGGCCAAAATAAAATGTTTGTCTCACTTCTGCTGGTATTTGTGTCAGATAAATTGCCTACATTGGAGAATTCGAGCATTGCCCTTCTGCCCCATCCACCTGCAGCGCCGCTAACGAGAGAGACGGATAGGGAAGTAAAATAGAAAGCGAGAGAGAGAGAGAGAGAAAGAGAGGAGGAGGAGGAGGAGATCTGGCCTCGCAGAAAGAAATAGCCTACATAAAAACAGGACTGATGAATATATGCTGCTGGAAAGGACACCAGCGCCAAGAACAGAAGAAGGATTGTGAAAATGCACGTTTTGGCAAATGTGAATAAAAATCATTTGCACAGGCAGGTCGTTTGTAATGATAATGATGGTTGTGTTGTGGAACTCTAACAAAGCTAAAGCAAATTAGATATTTGTGTGTGTGTGTGTGCGCGTATTTGTTGAATCATCCCGACTGACACGGAGTGCATTCACTTTCCGTATTGGTATACAGCAGATATCAGAAGAGAGCCAATGCCTGGATGTCGCAAGCCTGACTGATTGCAGCTGTTGTGCCATTGGCCATGCTGAACGTGCTGAGCGAGATTGCTTTCTCTGAAAATAAGCGCTGCAGAAAAAGAGAGAAAAAAAAAGAGTACCAAATCCCTCCAGAGCCGGAGTCCGGCCATAGGCCATAGTGTCTCCTTCAAAGCAGAATCCATTGAGTGAGGACTTTCAATCTAACAGCAGTGAAAAAGTGGAGAGAGAGACAGATAGAAAGTGGGATGGTGAGTGATAGAGGCCGCAGGTGATGGGGTGCAGCAGATGGATAGCGTATGAGGCAGAGCATGCGAGATTGAAATAGTGGCAGATAGGCTGGTGTGGGGGATTGGAATGGAAGAAAGCAAGCCGAGCTAAAGATTGAGATGGAGAAGGTGGCAAGCAGATGGGGAGGGAGCTGGAAATAGAGAGGAAAAGACGATGGATGGATGGAGTAACGGATCAGCGGAAGGCACCCATACTCCATGCTTACTGTATGCTCTTGCACGGTAGTTTTAAATTGAGCAAATGGCTGGTAATGAGATATCATTCAGTGCGAGCCAGTTGTCTTCATATCACTTGGTCTTTCCAAGGATCATGATCAAAGAAGGACTAACGGATGCCCATGAGTCTGCCTCCTTTAAGCAGTATGATGTAACGCACTCTTACTATGTGGTTTGGGACACAGTCCAATGATTAAAGTAGTGTAGAATATTATGGAGGAGTTATAAAAATAAACTTAAATGAAAACGTAATTAGGAGCAAAATAAAAAGTGGTGAAAATAAGTAATACCTAAACCAAATCAGAATTTGTATTGTAAAGTTTTCTGTAGACTGCACACTATATGAGCAGATAATGTGTTCTCAGAAAATTTTAGATCATTCCCAAATCAATAAACCGAACTGAATGTAATAAAGCAGGTAAAACATCTTGTTTGGAATGTTTTTTTTTTTACTCTGGAAACATCTTCCAAATTCTTCCGACAGTCTCTAGGGGTGTGACATGATGGCCATCTGGACCTGTTAGACTTTCTAAAGTGCTCTCTCTTCTCCAGTTTTTTTAAACAGCTTGAGTGGTGTGATCTCGGCTTTGCTCTCTGAGGGGCTACAGGCTAAGAGATGTGACAGAACTTCTCTCAACCTGCTAATGTCTTGCCCTCTCCTTGTTACTATGGCCTGTCTGTAAATATATACAGTGATACAAACGAACTTATATGACCTAGTATTAAGTTTTGCGTGATGTCACAGAAATTGTATAATTATGTGACTACTAATCGTGTGCAAAAATGTTATGGACAAATGAATGAAGGGGGATAGAAATGTAATTATATACATATGAACCTATATATTACTTTTTGTAATTAACATTAACACACTAAAATTGATTATCTATTATATATCAAGTAAACTGGTGACAGAATCATGGGTACCTAAGGCTCACCTATGCCTGCGGGGACCAAAGGTCAGCTCGTCTAGTCCGATTCCACAGCAAAGCCAATACAGCACGAACTGGTCAAAAAGATCAATGCTGGCTACGAAAGAAAGCCACCAGAACACCCAGTGTACCACAGCCTGGCGCTCTCTGGCCCAGCCGGTAAAGAGCCCAAGGCTGCTGACCCAGGCCTCAAACTCCCCAGATACCAATCCGATAGCGCATCCATGGGATGAACTGGATAAACAAGTCTGATCCATGGAGGCCACACCCTGCAACCCATAGCAACCAAAGGATCTGCTGGTTCCAAACACCCCAGCACACCCACAGAGATCCAGTCCTGCCCTGGTGGCACAAGGTGAACCTACACAATGCTGGGCATAATGTTTTGGGGTTTAGCGTTTTGGCCGATTGGTGTAGACTTATACTGTAGGTTCGAGGCATTGCATTATTTTATATTTCTCAAACTACTCATCACTGTCAATTCAAGATGAACATCATGTAACCTGTGTATAGGCTACTTAAAAAAACGGAACCAGAGTATTTCTCTAAGTTGTGGCTAAGTTCTTCCATTTTTTGTTAAATAGTAGTGTCCTGTCCTCCAAGTCAGCATGGGAGAGGTTTGGGTTTCATGTACACTGTCAGAGCCTGCTTAATTAAAATCCAGCTGAGCTCCAGTTGGACTAATTGTAGAGATGAAACCAGAGGAAAGAATGGATCAGGAAATCTGATTAGGTTACTCCACCATGGGGTTCTCTCTGCGAGAATGCTACCCAGCATTACACACACATCCACACATGCATGTACGCACAGTCAGGATCAGAGTGTTTCAACAACTCCAATCTCCAACCCAGCAACCAAAACAAAGCCTCCCGCTCTCGTCAACATGGCTGCTTACTGGGTGCTACGTACATGCTCGCCAGAGAACAGGCTAATTTTCCCTTTTTGCTCATTAGCAGCCCAAATAGCACATGGTATTTGCAGGCAGAGTTGTTTATGCAAATTGTTTTTACTCCTCACATGTAATGGATCATTTTTCTTCCATCAAAAAAATAAAAATGGTCTGTCTTTGTGTTTTAGTGTTTCACCGAGGAGATCAATACGCTTCCAGCAATGAGATCAAACTCAATACGTTGCAGCTAGAACCTGGACAATGACTCCAAAATCTTATATTGTTCATTGACGTTAATTTTGAATGCTTAATGGATAATGCTTTGCAGTAAGCTGTGGCGCACACAGCAGCTTTTTAAGGATTGGAGCATCCCTAATGCTGTAGATTAGTGTCAGCTCATGTGAGACTGGTGGAAAAAGCAGTGGCCTCCAGCTACATATCGATGCTCGCGGAGTGAAATGAAAAAGCAGCATTTATCGCACTATCGACTGACACTGAGATACTTCCCTGCCTTCAATTACTTTCGTTGACCTGCATATTCTTTCCTGCAAATCTGCAAATATTGTTAAGTACTAGTTATACGTTTAAATGACAGATACATACGTGTTAACATTGTTATAAACTTAGCTAGAACGATTTCATTAACGATTTCATTTTTATTGCATTTGCGATTGCATTTACTGCATTCTAATCCAGAACAACTTACACAAAGTGCTTTGAAGTTTACTGTACATCAATTACACACTAAACATACTATACTGTTAAACAACCAACCATCTCATGTTGGCTTGCTAGCCATCACACATCATCCAGCTAATTAGCTTCCTAGATAAATAAGATGCACTGGTGCAAAATACACAACATGGAAATAACCCTGATCAACCATAACATTATGACCAGCCGCGTAATCGTGAGTCGGTCCACCCTTTACCACCAAAACAGTGATGCACTGTGTGCTCTGACACCTTTGTATTGCTCAGCAGCATTAACCTTTTCTCAATTTGAGCTACAGTAGCGCTTCTATAGGATCAGACTACACGAGCCAGCCTTTACTCCCCATGTGCACCAGTCAGCCTTGGCCGCCAATGACCCTGTTGCCAGTCCTCCGGTTTTCCTTTCTTGGATCAATTTCTTGGATCAATTTCGGTATGACCACCTGACCACTGCAGAGCAGGAACGTTCCATAGGAGCTGCAGTTTTGGAGTTGCTCTGACCCAGTCGTCTAGCCATCACAATTTGGCCTTTCTCACAGTTGGCACCTGGGAGTGGGTGGGATATATTAGGCATCAATTGAACCATTTTTCCTGAAGTTGTTGTGTTGGAAGCAGAAAAAATGGGCAAGCTTAAGGATTTGAGCGACTCCAGGCTCACTGATGCACATGGGGAGTGAAGGCTGGGCCAGATAGTCCGATCCAACAGAAGCGCTAGTGTAGGTCAGATTGAGGAAAAGGTTAATGCTTGATCCAATACAAAGGTGTCAGAACAGATCGAATTGATAAAAAGGTTAATGCTGGTAGTGATAGAAACGGTATTGACTGGAAATACCTTTAAAAAAAAAAACATGCTAGTTAAGGCTGGTTACAATCTTACACAGTGAAAACAAGTCTAGGGGGAGGAATACCAAAGCCGCGGTTAGCGAGCTAACCGACTGGGGTATACTGTTAGCTAAAATACAAAGCTTCAGCGACAACAATGCAGAATCGTGAGTCAGGGTTTCAACTAAGTTTAAAGTACAACAGAAGCTAAAAAGACAACTATTAAGTAAACAGCTTTAAAATTGTGTAACAGTAGCTATGAATTTACGGATCTACCCAATGTCGCTAAATGCGCCTTAGCCTTAACCGCGTTACTGTATACTAAAGGATTCTAAGAGGCAGTTTGTCTAAATGCTAACACAAGTGCAAAGTATGGAAGCCTGCAAGGGCTCATTAGTATAATGCTAACTGGCACTTAATGTTGGCATTTTCAGGGGGAAAAAAACATCATCAGCTGCTGACCTGCGCAACTCAATAATTATAAAATCTAAAATTGTCTATGTTGCTGCAGACGTAGATATATTCTCTCTCCTCAATCTTATGAACCGAAGCGTGTAAGCGTGTGTTCGTCCTCCACAGGGAGCTGTTGTACGAGAGGGAAAAAGCGAGTGTAAGGAATGGTGTGTGCTGTCTGTCTATTTATTGCAACTGCAGTGCTGTCAGCTTGTTTCAGCTGGACCTATATTTCCAGATACGCAGCACAAATCAAACGTGCATTCGCTGGGAAAAAAAAGTCAAAAAGGCGCTGTTTGCACTTTGCTTGACAGGCTTACACTAATCATACAGGAGCAGGACAGAGACTCTAGGAGGAACTTTAGCTTGTCTGGGAAGTTTCTAGAAAAGAAAAAAAAAAAAAAACTGGATTGTCTTCCAGCTCTCGGGCTTAAAGTAATACCTTGAGTCGATAACATGAGAAACTAGAGCTTTAGGAAGTTCTGGCAAATAAAGTGAAGCTGTCTTTTGGCAAGAAGTGAATCGGCGATAGAGCTAAATCTACTTCAGTGTGTTAATAGCATTGTCACTACACAAAAGACATGACGATAACACGATGTTGACTCCTTAATCACTATGCAGTGCACTACAAAGAACATAACCCAATGGATAATGACTATTTATAGCGCTGTCGGTCAAATAGAGGTCGGTTTCGCTTGTGAAGCACCCATGGGTAGTGATGAGTTGAAGAAGTGTAATCATGTTCATTTAAAGGTCAAATCAAGGTCATGTGAATGTTTTTTTTAAATGCCACTTCAAATCATATAATTTGAGCCCATATATAATTTTATCTCAGGGAAATCTTACCGCAGAAGCTGAGATAAAAATCTTAAAAAAAAAAAAAAAAAAAAGATTTAAAATTAAAACCATTGTAAATTGACTTTAAATAAATGTTAATATAAAATTTTTTATTTTACAAACACTATTTTACTTTTAAGTCAAAGTAAAAACAAAAATAAATTAAAAAGGTAAAGTTAAAAAAAGGTGTGTGTAAAAAATTTTTAAAGGCATTTTTTTTAATGGTTTAATTTGTTGTTTACTTTTTTAAAGGTTCATATCTTAGCTTCTGAGATAATAAAATTTCCCTTCGATAAAAGTATAAATCAATAAAAATTCATTTAAGGGTACAGTTTTTTTTTTTAAAGCGACATAACATTTGATCCATATTTTGACAATTTAATAATAAAAAAATAGGTAACCTAAAAGTTTAAAGGTAATATGGAATTAAAATGTTATTAATGATTAGACAAATAAAAGTTTACTAGGTTTTGTTTAAAAAAAATCTATTTGGACATTTCTATTTACTCTACAGGAATATTATAAATAAATAAACAAACAAACCAATAATATGTGCATGGAGGGGAGTTCAAATTTGCCAAATAGACAAAAAACTAAAACAAATAAAATTTACCCGTTTACAAATTTTCAAATAATTGGGCTAAAAATGGTCTAATAATTGAAGACTATTAAAAAAATATATGTTTTTTAAAAAACATTTTTAAACTAAGATATTTAATAATTACAAAACACTTTAAACCTATTGTTGGTCATCACATGATTTAAAAGTTAGGTTAGTTTTTTTTTAAATTATTTTATTTATTTATTTTTTTACAGGATGAAATTCTTGTATCTTCATTCCACAGCTTTAAAACACCTGCTTCTCCTCGCTCTTGTCTTTATCTCTCATTAGTTTTCTTCCCCTTCCACTCTTCAGTCTCTCTGGCTACGCTGTTTTAGCTGACTGCAGGCTTTAGTTAAGGCTTTCTTGTGCCTGACGATGGAAAAATGAGGCGTTCTCCTGAGATTGGTGCTTACACAGATAATCCAAAATCAATGACCACGGCAGGCTGGTGAATACGAAAGCGCACACTTGAAAGGCCGCCTGTCGCCAGTGGAAAGTTCCAGGAAATGCAGCATCATGGATTTCTTTCGAGTGGGGATTACAATGCTGCGATTTTCTTTTGAACCGGCTCAGTTTGTGGTCGGAGGCCTCGTCTAAGTGCTGTTGGGAAATTTAATTGGCAGCGGCGAGAGGGCTGTAACCTCTGGCTGTAAACTGGGGTCAGGCCTTGGAATATTTTTAAGGTTACGCAGCAGAAAAGCTGTAGCGATAAAAGTGAAATGTGTCGGTCTTGCTTGTTCAGAATTCTCTGCAACATCAGGTTGTGAAGTAGTGCTGATGCATTTACATCCTGAAATGCAGGATTTTGAGAATTTTTTAACTTTGAATCTTAAGGTGAGCCTGTGATTGGCAAAAAAAAACAAAAAAATCCCAAACTAATCCTTTAAACACCATTCACACCTCCTTCTGTGCTCTTATAATAAAATCCTGTTCATCATTGACCACATGGTCTCCTTCCTGATCTACACGTCTAAAATGCTTGTTTTGCCCCTGACCTATTTTGAGCCGCTCGCCGTAAGACCAGGGATCAGATGGAGGCTGTTCGGTGCCAGAGGAAGTGGCAGTTTCCATGGCGGCTAAGCAGTGTCTTCCCAGCAAGAGGAAACTGTGAAGTCCTCGTGGTTATCGCACCGGAATGGCTTCCCTCACCACCTCGATTTCTGCCTGCTGTCAGCTGAGCCAGGCGCCAGCTCAGCTCACACATGCTGTTATAATGCTAAAACACAAGTGGACTAGGCTAAGCACATAAACACTAGTACGGAATTCCTTTCTTATGAATGAGTTTTGCCTTCGTTGATTAATTGAAGCGATTTTGGTGAACCACACTAAAACATCTAAAACACTAACATCTCGAATCTGACCGGCCAAAGCTCAAAGGTGGAAGAGGTGATTTTCTGGTACAGCATCTCTTACTGTTTTTTATTAATGCATTAGTTCTAATATGGTATTGTTTGTGTTGTAATAATTAATTCATTAGGATTATAGAAGCTGCGGACGTTTTTGTGTAAGATGTTGAATGTACATTCATGGAAGGAGTCTCCAGTGTCAGCATTTAGAAACAGTCAAGGGGTTAAGCCTTAACATGAAGGTTTTCACATTGGCTGTTTTTACTTCTTTGTTTTTTGCCTTAAGTTAATAAAAGGAAAAAGCGAGATGCTACTGTTTTAGCTGTGATAAAATAAGTGATTATAGGAATTACAAATATGTAACTACAAATATGATACATTTTGACTATGATGTATAGTTTTTAAGTCACTCCCTCACTATCTATACCACTTTATCCTGTATACATTTAGGCATTTGGCAGACGCTCTTATCCAGAGCGACTTACATTTTTTTTTTATTTCATTATACATCTGAGCAGTTGAGGGTTAAGGGCCTTGCTCAAGGGCCCAACAGTAGCAACTTGGTGGTTGTGGGGTTTGAACCTGGGATCTCCCAAACCGCAGTCCAATGCCTTAACCACTGAGCTACCCCTGGCCCCCCGACTTGAATCTGACAGCTGTGGTAATGAAAACAAAGAAACACACACAAACAAACTAAAGGGACGTGGAAATGAGTGGACAACGTCATCATCAACTTGTGTGTCATAGTGTGAGCGGGTCATAATAGTTCCGATAGTAATGGAAGGCAGCGTCATTTTATTTATTTATTTATTTATATTTTAACGTGAAAAACGGGACCTAAAAAAAAAAAAAAAAAACAATACTGTGGCCGTGTCATGGGCGTCTCTCACTGAATATAACAGTAGGCAGCGCATACAGCAGGCAGAAATAAGGGCTGGCGAAACATTGGAGCAGTATGAGGAGCGGCAGCGAGTTGACCACACACCTCATTCTCAGGTAATGGTAGCACGCAGGAGGCAGGATCTGCATGCTGGGTGAGCCGCGGGTAACCTCTAGTATTGTTATATACTGTAGTTAACCTGTTCTGATTGCATTTGTTTGTACAAATTGCATTAAATATCACTAGAGCTGTTAACCCTAACACTGTCAGGGAAAATGTCATGTAATGTCTTTCAAAAAGTGTGTGATTCCTACTTTGTTCTGTTATATCCCCAATAATTTACTTAAAGAGGAAATGGGCCTGAGCTCTTATGAGTTAAAATGTATTCCTGATTATAATAGCAATAAAAATATTGTCAGTTCTGTTCGCTGCGGTTTTCTATTGCGCATGGTGAGTTCAAGAGTTGTTAACAAAAAAAAAAGTTAGAAATTAGTTAGCAGTTGGCACAAACTCTGAATTATTATTATTATTATTTTTTTTAAATATTTTTTTAATTATATCTAAGCTTTCTTCTGTGATACATTTAATTACGTTGATTTTATCTTTTTATTTACATGTTGTTCATTTATTATTTTATTTTTTAAAAAGTAGTTCTTCTTCAACTGTGAAGTAACAGGCAGCTTTGATAGTAATAAATACACCTTATTAATATTCTCCTTGTTTTACTTGACCTTTACATGGAAATTACCAACCTAAAAGTCATTATAAATATTTTGTTCTAATAACTTATTCAATTAGTTTCATAAAAAGCCCTCTATCTACCAGCCGAATCTTCGTTCCTACCGTCACCTATGGTCATGAGTGTTGGGTCATGACAGAAAGGACAAGATCGCGAATACGACTGGCTGAAATGGGTTTTCTCAAAAGTGTAGCTAACTTTTCTCTTAGAGATAAAATGAGCAGCTCAGTCATCCGTGAGAAACTCAGAGTAGAACCGATGCTGAGTTTGTTCAAGGGTCTAGTAAGGATGTCACCAGGACGCCTCCCTAGAGAGGTGTTCTTGGCACATCCAGCTGGAAGGATGCCACGGGGCAGACCAAGGAGTAGGTAGAGAGATAATCTCCACACTGGCCTGGGAACGCCTCGGGATCCCCCAGTCAGACTTAGCTGAGGTGGCTGGGGAAAAGCAAAGTTTGGGGTTCCATGCTGGAACTGTTACTACCGCAACCCGACTTCAGATAAGTGGTTTAAGATGGAAGGATGGATGGATGGATGGATGGGTATTTTCACAAAAAGGTTTTCGTTGGGTTGTGTAATTGCTTAATAACAATTTTTCAAAAAGTAGCTGTATATGAGACTAAAATGGCTTTTAGTTTTGGATTTTTCACAAACAAAATCTGTCTTGTGGGAGAAGATTACACAATACCCCACGAGAGGGAGTGCTGTTGTGCTGCAATATCAGCATAGCTGTGATGCGTTATATAGGCATGTGGAAAATAAGAATATTTCTTGCAAGAACAGTATTGTCTAGTCCATTTGTAAAACCTATCAAGCACCATAATGAAACTGAAACTGCTCTCATGAAGACCATCCTAGGAAAGAGTTTATATACAGACAGCAGACAAATAATTTATACACACTTTAGAAAAAAAAAAAAAAACCTTGTATAAATATTTTTATACTAAATTTATTAATATCGGTAATATATAATGTATATATGAGCCATAACATTATATCGCCCCCGCCCCATGTGCCGCTCTGATATCTTGGGGTACGACGCCACAAGACCTCTGGGGGTGTGCTGCGGTGTCTGCCACAGGAGAACGTTAGCAGCAAGCATCTGCCAACCTGCAAAAACCCCCAACCTTACATCACACATCACATGTAGAGCTCCCTACACCATTAGGACACTGCGATACTGTTTGAAACCACTGCTCTGAGATTGACAATATCGCAGTGTGCTAATGATGTGTGTGTGTGTATACTATACCACACTTCAATGGGTGACTAATGCGCACAGATGAGGTGATGAATAATTCATGCAGTCCCGTTGATAAGAAGGTTGATGATCGCTATATTAACTATAACCGTGAACATTCATGCCAGTAAAGTGCTCAGCTCACAACACTGTTCATTTCAGCTACCATGTGTGTGTGGGAGGATGGCTTTCACTGAGCTCTGCACAGGCCAAGGGAGACACCCGAGTGTTTTCCGTTTCACAATAACACCTACAAATAGAAAGCACTCATAACAAAGCCTGTAAGGACTGTCTCACGATCACGCAGAGGACATTTTCACAGGTTTCCTGCATGAAAAAACCTTTAATTTTTAATTAGGGATAAATCTTCTCAGGACTGGCACAAAGTGTGCTTTAAAATTACATAATCCATCTACTTTACACCTTTTCTATATGACAAAGAAAATGTTTTAGTTCTACTGGTACAATTCTCTCTCCATCGCCTCTCTCGGTTTCTCGTCATCGTCTCTCAGTATGGGTCAAGAATCCACGAATGCACGACAACAGCTGATCTGTTTTGCACTTCATAAGCGTAAAGTCTCACTCTGAGAAGCCAGTCATTTTGTTGATGGTACTTTTAGTATTCAGCATCAGTGATGCAGCCCACTAACTCCCATGCGGGCAAAGCAAACGAAACAATTAGAACTTGACTGATTTTTATATAATAATACATTCAAGGTCCTCATTACTGATTTTATTTAACTAGAGCTGCACAATTAATTGCACAAAAATCTAAATATCACAATATAGACCTGTGCAATTATTTAATCGCAGAATCCTGCAATTTATTGTGGGTAATTATATTCATAGTTGGGAATTTATGAAGAGTTTATCAATAATTTAATTAATAATAAAAAAGTTTTAATGTTAAAAAATTTTCAATGTTGAGGTGAAAATAGATATTCGCAAACATATTGTTAATGATCTTTTATATGGTTTTAGCCCATATAAATACTTTTGAATACAAAATGGTAGATTTAATTGCTACATATTGCAGTTCAAACACAATCCCAATATGTCAAAATAATCCCAATGTGATTTTTTTTAAAAATTTTAAATAAATTGAACCTGAATTGAAATTTTAAATGTTGAACCCCTTAAAAAGCCCAAACAGGTTAAATATGGCTTTACTGCAGGCCCTTACTAAGCCAACATTACTGTCATAATACAATATACAATAATACAATAATATAAAATTAAATAATCTATTCAAGTTTTGCAATAATGCAAATATGCATGATTATTAAACAATAAAAGGTAATAGGAAGCCTCCCAAGCTATTTATATTCCTCTAAATAATATTAATAATAATAGTAATATAAGGCATTATTAATTAATAATAATTAACTATTAATAATATTTATTTATTTATTTTATGATAATAATAATAAAAAAGCCATTATTCCTTTTACTCTTTATATATTTTAAACTGTTTCTAATTATATTTCATGCTGTGAAAATAGTGCTGTAAGTTCTGCACATTTTTGATTTTGTTAAAATCAATAATCAATTAATCATTGATTGCACTTTGTTTCTCAGTCAAACTTTATTTAAACAGATCTAACAGCACAATCATGCCAAATAAGTTATCTGCAAAATAAAAAAATTAATGAATAAACAATAAAAAACAACAACAATAAAGCTGTTGAGAACAGTTGATAAAGCAGTACTGCTCTTCTCTCTATGCTCTCAATTAAATACAAGGCCACTAACAATATACAGTACAATGTCTGATCCTGCACGTCACCTGAACCGCAAGTGCGCCCTCTTGTGGTGTTAATAGATATGCAAGCAAATCAAATATTATTGGTTAATTCCTTTTTCCTCGTTGTTTCAATTCTTAACTGCGATCACTGAGTAATCATTAACATCCCCATGTGGAACGTCTGTGAGGCAGTGTACGATCAGAAACTCTAATTACTGCATTAAAGATTTGTAAAATAAAGATTATCCAATTTATCAATTCCTGTTATCACGTCTGCTACACTATTTTTGCAATTCCTATCTTGAATATATGACTGGATATAAAAATGATAAACAAATAAAGAACACAAATAATATGTTTCAATTAATAAACTAATGATTTATTTATCATTTTTAAATACAACTGTATTGCTGGCAGTGTTGCATTAGCAGTTCTTTTTAGCAAACCTATACTCAGCAAAAAAAGAAACGCCCCTTTTTCAGGACTGTGTATTTCAATAATAATGTTGTAAAAATCCAAATAACTTTACAGATCTTCATTGTAAAGGGTTTAAACAATGTTTTCCATGCATGTTC
>JAOVVB010000015.1:14761450-14776181 GCA_028570985.1 Heterobranchus longifilis
TTAACGACCATTCCACAGGTGCATGTTAATTAATTGATTATGGTTAATTGAACATGCATGGAAAACATTGTTTAAACACTTTACAATGAAGATCTGTAAAGTTACTTGGATTTTTACAACATTATTGTTGAAATACAGTCCTGAAAAGGGACGTTTCTTTTTTTGCTGAGTATATATATATATATGATGTTCGTTATCCCATCATGGGAAAGAAAGAAAAAAAACAGTAGAAGAAATAAAGATAATTGACGATGATGAGAAAATAAAGTAAAAAATGGGACAAAATCATTAAGAAGTAGAACAAAAAAGAGGGAGGGATGCAAAATTCAGGGAGAAGAGAGAGAGAAAGAAAAAAGACTGTGAGCTTTGGGGAACAATAGAAAGGAGAAGGCAATTAAAAAATGTAAGAATGAAAAGGAAGGGTAGGGAATATTAGTATGGCCTTTCAGCCGCACTTTGTGTGTGTGCGTGCATGACTTTTCCAGTTTTTAAAATAAATTTGTTAATTAATCAATCAGTTAGTTAAATAAATACACACAAACTCAAAGAGCTTGCAGGGTGCCATTACTTTCTGTCCTGCGACATCTGGACGTTCCGCACTAGTGCTGGATTACAGGTGGGTTGGCGTGGAGCTCGGCGTGGCTACAGATAGCCGAGGCTGTGTAGCGCAGCGTGCGGAGAGGAGCTTCAGCCAGCTCGCAGGGACGTACACACACCGGCAGATGTTTCAGTCTGATTAAAGGTGCAGGAGAGAGACGATTTAACACACACACACACACACACACACACTGCAGCATAAACACAGCAAGCATTTCTAACCCACATGAAAACTTATAACACTAATATAAAAGTCTCATACTGTACGTCTCTTGCTGAGTGGACAAAAAAGTCCATAACAAAAAAAAAAGTGTAATAACATTGATTTTTTTTTTTCTCCTTTTTTTAAATGCTACCAAGACGAAAGTCACTCGATAGCTGCTTGTCACTGAAGCGGCTCTTATTCTCTTCTCATTACTGCTAGATCATGAGATAAACTCAAATTATTCCTGAAATGTTCGTACATAGATGAGACCTTAATATTATTAATACGTCTAATAGACTGAAAGCTCAGACTAAAATATGTTTACACACCCATTTTTGTTTTTTGTTATTCGCTTTGCTCCTAATACTCTCATGGGTAACCCTAATGGTGTTATGGTAGAATATTGTACCAGAGGTGTTCAAACTTTTGCACATGCCACAGTTTACCATAATTTCTATCATTATTTATTAATTCATTGTTTATTTAAAATAGAAAGTGGATGAACATATACATATAATTCAGCGTTTTTTCCCCTGTTTGTTGTCACCCAACCCATACCCAGTGGATGCCAAAACTTTTCTAATTCTAGAAAATTCTAATATTCTAAGACATTAGAAGTAAATATTTTTTTTAAATTCACATTATATTTGAAGTGATTGTTGTGCGACAGGAGTCACATAGAAGTTTTAATTTAGCAACCAAAACACTGTGGGGGTACAAACTTTTGCATGCCAGTGTATAAATACAGACTATATAGTTAATATTTGATAGTATATACTGTAGAGTTTGTTTCTATAATCACCTCAAAGCGTACAGTAGCAGCACAACCTTGTGTTTCATTCCTCTTACACCATAGCAATTAAATCTATTTTATTAATTAAACAGATGTCACACTTTTTAATCCGTTTATAGCTACATTTACATCTGTTTCTGCATCCATTTTCTTTCTTCAATTAATTTTTCATTTATTAAATTTTTCTATCTGACATCCTATCATATGAGAAACCAGAAATATGTTGGGGAAAAACTTGGAGGTTTATATCTAGCTGTTGTTGATTGTCTGATACTGGAGACTCCTTCCTTAAATGTTAAAAAAACATCTCTTCACCGAAAAAACCTTACCTTTACAACCGTATTAGATCAAGCACATTCATGTAAACTTGCGATTTGCGTTTGCCCTTCAACACTACAGATTTCCTAACCAATCAGAATCGAGCATTTTTAAGTGCTGTGGTGTAAGTAATTATTGAACAACAGCTACAAGCTCACTAGCTACAAAGCTAACTAGCTTCTAACACAAGGCTGAATCCCAAATCCCTCTTTAATCCCTGATCAAGGGCACTACTTGGTGTGTGGAACAAGGGATTGTACACCCTACAATACATAGCAAACTAGCTTTCTATTTAACATTATTTGGAATTCTAGAAGTAGAATAAGTGGGAATATAAAGTAAATGTTTTAAGTTTCACAGGACTGTCCACCACCTCCATGGTTTATTCAGCTCACCTTTTGGCTACATAGTACTTGTAAGAATTTGAAAACAACTTGGTAATCACCCCTAGTAATTACACTAACTGACAGTCGCCAGTTCTGCCATTGGCGGTTAGTGGAAGGATATGTGTTGGCACAGGAAAATAACTCCTTAAATAAACAAAGGAATCATAATCTGTTGATAATAAATGATGTTTGTGGGAAAGATGTATAAAAAGCCATATCATACTCAAGGTCGTGCTTGTTGTGTATACAGCCTTATCACAGCTGTGCTGATATTCAGTACAACAGCACCCCCTCTCGTGTGATTTTCCTCAAATAAATAAAATGTAAATCAGTGTTTGTTAGCAAGTTCAGCCCGCTATAAACTTTTGCCCGTGCATTGATTTGCAAATGCGTGCTTCCTCATTCAGCACTTTCAAAGTGTCGATAAAAGTACCCTGATATGCAAAGCACCTTGGACACGTTTTTTTTTTTTTTTTTTAATCAGCTACACAACTCAGCACATTCCAGCATAATTAGCAACTATATTTGGTTAATGCAAATGTTAAGTGGTTTAGATCGGCCGTATTTGAGTGCTAAAAGATTTTTCACAGTACGTCACGGAGCAGGTGTTTAGGAGAGTCAGGCAGGTGGTAAGCTGGAGAGAGCAAGATAGCGATGGCGGGAATGGTTAATATGTGGTGTGTGTTTGGGGGGGGGGGGTTAAAAGAAAGGAACATGCTCTGAAAGTGATGGGAGCGGCAGGATGGAACCGCAGCCTCTCTCGCGACTGTCGCAGCCTCTCTCGTAACTGTCACTGAGATCTGTGGCAGTGCAGCAAGCTGTACACGACTCAGCCTATCCACTGCTGTCACACCGCTGTCACCCGGCACCCAGAGACAGAGAGAGGGAGAGGGGGGAGATAGGGAACGAGAAAGAGGGGTGACCTGTCGCAGACTGATAGAGCATGAACTAGACGGGTTAGACTGACACAGTGGAAGTGAAAAAAGAGAGAGAGAGAGAGAGAGAGAGAGAGAGAGAGAAGTGGGAAAAAAGAGTGAGAAGTGTTTCTTGGCAAAGTACTTCTATGCACAGTTTTGTGACTCATGTTAGAAATTCCCCACGTGTTATATTTAAGATTTATCCGATTGAGAGGGACGACATTAATAACCATATTGCCTTGAACAAATGTAGTCGCGAGGCCACTGTCCAAAGACATGCAGATTAGTCTAATTGGTGTTCCCAAGTTACTCATAATAGGTAGGTAGGTGAGTGTGCGCCTTCTTGTGCTCTGTGATGGATTGGCACCCCATCCAGGATGTACCCCAACAAGTCCCCTGGGATAGGCTCAAGGCCTCCTGTAACCCTGAACAGTTATTATAAGTGGAGAGTGAATTCAGCTTGTTCAATATCCCAAATGATCTTGGTGGCTGTGGAGTATTTTTAAACCAGGACAATCTGCTATCTGTCCTGTCCTGTTATCTTTCCCAAGCATGGGGCAGCATGATTAGAGCCCTAATGGGCTTATGTACTTGATGTAGTTCCCATTTTTGACCACTAGGTTTAATAATAACTCAATGAAAGCTAATCCTTTGCTCGCAAAGTCCACACAGCAGCCACACACCAGCAGGGCCGTGCACAGACCTTTTGAGGGGCGTATGCTGAAACTGAAAAAAAGGCACCCCCCTGTCATGTGCTCTGCACAGGTTGAGCCCTACCTGTGCACGTGCCTGCACACCAGTATTATTTCATATGCTGCGAAGATTCATTCATATGCTGAGAATTTACCCTTTATTCTGAAAGTTTACAAAAAAACACCAGGCTTGTTTGATTTTGCACATTCCTTTGTCTATTTGTATTGCTTTTACCTACATGCACACTTAACAAAAATGAACATATTTGCACTTTATCATGGCTGGCACCGCCTGTCCTTTTACATTACCTGTACTGTACTTTTAAGCTTTTGGATTTGATATTTTCCTTTATAAACTCTAACCTTATTTAAAATTTTGCACCTTGTGTTCTTGTTTTTATATTTTATCCTTACTGTAAATTTTACTTTAATGCAAATTTTAGTTATTTGTGCCAGTTTACATGTATTTTTTATAGAAATGTTAAAAAGTTTTTCATAGTTTTATCACTGGCAGTCATAATAAATGATTCACTGCATGTCATACTGTGTATGGTTATGTATGGTTATAAATTTGTGTTTGTAATGCAGTAGCGAGCGAAACGCACGGTGATTGCACCGCATGTAGAAAAACAAGCAAATCAACAGGACGTAGACTTCTCAAAAAGCTACTTTTTTTTCACATTCCAAAATAATTGTAAAAACTAAATGAGGACCTCATGATGAATTCTTGAACAGCTGGTATACGCCGCCACTGTTTCACATTCTCACCTTTTGTGTATTGTGTATTCACAGTGAATGGATTTAGTTTATCCATCTTAAGTCAGCGCTTTATCGAACACTCAGCTTCCCACTAAGTCTAACTTAAAAAAATAATAAAAGGTCCTCTGTTGTGCCTGTTTTAAATTGAGGAATTGATTTAGGTTCTGTGTAGAATCATGCAACAGAGGATTTCCTTCTTTAGAAGTCAAACGGCTTTAGAAAAGTACGGCTCTTTGCTTTGTCCCTTTTGTAAGGAATGCCTAAAGTTATTGTTTAGAACCCTGCAGCAGATGATTTCTAAAAAATATATATATTTTATATCTGGCACTATAAAGGGTTTGACTGTGGGAGTTGTTAACTGTGCTATAAAAATATTGTGTAATTCATAAGATGTTATTATTTTATTATAACACACATAATAGTTTATGATTGACGTTTCTTCACTGTAACACATTTATTTCACTAATCATTGTGCCGGGCCAATCTGTAGACTTTTTTTTTTTTTCACTTAACAGACACAATTACAATCCCAAATAAAGCCTAGCTTATTTTTTCCCACAAGCACCTTCGTCCCGGAGATTTCACACAGTGTTAGTTTGCCACCCCAAGTGGGCTGGTATTGAACAGTAAGGGTCAATTGCAGTGTGACTTACTGAGGGAGCTGTTCACCGTAGGAGGTATAGGGTTTGGCAAGAGCTCACAGTGAGATCTAAAACTCAGGCATGTTCGAGCCTGAGAAGGTTTAATTCAATCCCATCTCCGGTGTTGAGCACATTTCACCTGGAGAAACGCCACTCAGACACACAAAGTAGGCCAGTTCGTTTCATAACACTACCTGGGGGAAGTGATACGTCTGCTGACAATGCGGCTCTAAAATAGTAATTCACCTTATTTCGGCACAGGGGACAATGTTAGCAGATCATGTGCTGATCTTTGAGTTTCCAGATCTCTAATTTTAGCTTTTCCGAACATTGATTTTTTTTCTCTCTCTCTCTCCCTTCGTCACACTGTGACCCAATGGGCCTGTAATCGATGTCTCAGGGTCACAAGGACTCACGGATCAGCCATGCAGGGCAGGTGGGGAACATGCTAACTTTAGAAAGTCACGCTCTCTCGGGTTACCAAGCTGCTTTGTGTGGTTTTGAGACAGCTGAGTCATTGCTCAAGGCTGAAAGGATAAACGTGGAGAAAAGTGGAGAAAACTTACTGCTATCTAATGTGTGACAGTTGCAGTAAAGAAATGAAAAAAATATTTTAAACATTTTTTAATCAAGAATAAAATAACCAATAATGGGATGGTACAGTTTACTTGTGTTTGTGTTCTAGAATAACCTTTACATTTAAAGCTTTTAAACAATATGCAAAGCACACTTAGCAGCCGCTATTGAATGCTGACACGAGAGACTCTTTCCATGAATGTTAAATGTTAAACTCTCCTTTAATAAAACTGCTCCATATCATCAATCACATCATTTTTCTTGGTTTATTAATAACATGTTTTAAAATACGTTTATTTATAGCCTTACATGATATAAAACAGGAGTGTACTACTTTTATTCATAATTTTTAAATGAATAACTAAACCAATAGTATTTAGTGCTGGTCATTTACTGTATGCAGTAGAAAACACATGAAGTCATCCCAAATAAATCAAATGGGTCAAATTACTCAAACAGCTTAAGTAACTCAAACATTGCAAATAATGCATGTGATGGAAATAACATAAATAGCATTAACCATACAAATAACTTATATTCTTTAATGTTAACAACTTAAAAACTCATGCAAATAATGAAATAGATCAGACAAGACTAATAACTTGAATAATTTGAATATCTTAAATAATACAATGGTAATATCTTAGATAACCCTACTAACTCAAATCATGCAAATACCTCAAATAACACAAATATGTAAAATAAATAACTAAAATATCTCAACACAAATAACTCAAATCATACAATTGACTCAAATAATGCAAATAATTGAAATAATTTAAAATAACACAAACTGTACAGTACAAATATCTCAGATAACTCAAGTTATACAATTAACTCGAATATTTAAACACAAATAACCCAAATTCTGCAAATAATTTAAATATCTCAAATAGCACAAATAACTCAAATTATACAGAAAAACTCAAATATTTCAGATGACATAAATAAATAAGTAAATTAATTTAAATAGCCCAATGCTAATATCTGAAATAATAATCCCAAACAACTCATATTACTTAATGTCGTTACTTATGTAGCTCAAATAATGCACGTCATGACAATAACTCATATTCTCAAGTCAATCAAATAAAACAAATGATCAAATAACTCATCATACATCAAATAACACAAACAAGTCAAATAACCTAAAAAGTCAAGTAATTTAAATAAAACAGATTAGTCAAATAAAACAATGCTAATAACACAAATAATGCAAATAATTGTTAATTAATTGCTTACAAACAATGTAGTTGATATATAATAAAAATAACACAACACTAATCATGCAAATAAGTCAAATAATGTACATAACTCTAATTGCTCATAACTCAAAGAACTCAAATCTGCCAAATAAATCAACTAACTTAAAGTAACTCAAATAATGCACATAATATAAACAATTTAATATTAACAACTCGAATAATTCCAATAACAAAAAAAAATCTGAAAGGTTGCGAATGACACAATTATTTGAATGAAACCAAATAAAATAAATAAGCTTACAGTACTCTATTAAATAACTTAGATACTGTATGTCTTTAGTAGCTGGCAATGCTAACTGATAGCCACCGCTGTGCCGATATCATCCTTTCCTCCCCGTTTAACGTTTTAGATTTGGATCCAAATCATCAAGCAGCAACTCTATTTTTTTTTTACTTCCTAAAATCTCTATTAAGTCCTGTGCAATCAGTTCATCTACATGCCATATCACTCCAGGTCGTTTGAAAACACAGTAATATATGCACCTCCGGGCGACGCACATGGGCCGGCAGGCAGTCCTGCTGACAGATGGTGGCTTTAATATGTTCGGGCTTTGATCACATCTACAGGGGACATGGTGTTGGAAGTAGCAGATAAACCGTTTAATATATACCGTGTCCCCAGGCTCGGTGAAGGAGGGGTGGGGGTGTAGTGCTAGGATGGCATTGTCGATGTGAAGCTGAGATGAAGCAACTTGTCTGAGGTGGAGTTGACAGTTTCTGAAATTGCGATCTGAGTTTGTTTTTTTTTTTGCACGCTGCTGCTTCTGCTAAGTCGCAAAGCCGAAGTTTTATGGTGTCAGGATGAATTTGAGTGTACGGAGTTCTCAGCACCATCCAGGACTTTATCAGTAAACCATTCATTAAATGCAGCTTCATTTATAAATTCTTCCTCCAGCTCCAAGGTTCCTGATTCCCCAAGGCCGTGCAGATCTACTGCATACTTGGATCGGATCTGAATAACAATAAAGCGCTTTATTCTCCTCGATCCTGAGCTCGGGTTGCTGTTTGTGTGGCATTTCGCACACTTTCCCTCGGTCCGTCTGGCTTTTCTCCGTGGTTCTCAGGTTTCCTCCCACCCTTAAAAAAAACAAACCAGTGGACAGATCGGCGAGGCGAAGTTGCCGCTAGGTGTGAATGAGTGTGTCCACTGAGCTCTGGCATCAACCCCAGAGTGTTCTCCGTGTCCGGTATTTCCAGAATAGGTGCCGGATTGTGTCGCCGCCGCCTCAGCCTAGATAAAATGCTTACTGAATATTAATGAGTCGCTTTCTGTATTTTGGAGTGCTACCACTTTCTGATTAAGTTCCTGCATTAAAACAGCACATGTGTGAAAGCAGGTTGAATAAGATTTGCAAGTTTGCAGGTGATCACCGTATCCTGGCTTTGGGTGTGTGTGTGTATGTGTGTGTGTTTGTTTGTTATTCTCGGGGTGCCCCGTGCTAATTTTCCACCCGGCTGCTGTTAGCAGCAGTGTGGAGAGCAGCGGCCTTGAGGGTGAACCCCGCCAGGCGGGGGAGAATCGGGTCAGAGCCACTGGACTGGGTAATGACTTTCCACGACTCTCCACCATCCCACTCTTCTCTCTCACTCTCCCTCTCACACTTTCTTTGTCACACACACACACACACACACACACACACTGAACAATTTCTGACACTTTTCTTTCCTCTTTGTCCTCTTTTTGTCCCACTTTAACTCCCTTTCTCACTTGTTCCTTTTTCGGTTTAATGATGATGGCCGTCATGTCTTCGTCTCTCACATGGGGCTGTCAGGATTCAGCTCGGAGTGCATCTAAATTTAAACCCTCGCTTTATCTTACTTTGTCTCTGCTATGCTTTGCTGAATATTATATACGTCTGTATCTCTACAATATAGAAATGTCAGTAGTGACAAGGTCCGTCTTGTTAATTGACGTCAATGATCAGAATAATGAATTCACTACTGGAGGGAATTTCCTTTTATTTATTTCAAAACCGAGCAGTCCATCATGATTTAATCGTGTCACATTCTGGGCTGAGAGATTATTATTATTATTATTATTATTATAAAAAAATATATTTTTTCCAGTCTCTGCTTCATATGATATGGTACAGTAATGAATCTGAGATTCTACATTCTGACACCATTAAAACCTAATATTGTATAGGTCCCCTCGTGCAAAAAAACCGGCTCCGAGCCATCAACGCTCGGACTCCCACATGCCCTCTGAAGCTGTGCTGTGGTCCCTGGCAAGAAGACATTAGCATCAGATCCTTTAATTAAGTTGCGAGGTGCGGCCTCCGCGGATCGGGCTTATTTGTCAAGCACATCCCATGGACACTCGCTAAGACTGAGATCAAGTACCCACCTTGAAGTCTTTTTCATGTTCCTCAAACCATTCCTCAACCATTTTTTGCAGTGTGTCAGGCTGCATTACCGTGCTGAATAAAGCCACTGCCATCATGGAACACGGTTTCCATGAAATAATGTACTTGGCCTTGAACAATTTGAAATTTTTGTGGTATATGTCAAAGTAACACATATTGTAAATGCCAGGAATCAAGGTTTTTCCAGCTCAGAGTATCACATTACCTCTGTGGGCTCGCCTTTCTCACGTAGTGCATCCTGGTGACATCTTTTCCCCAAGTAAGCGACGCACACACACACACACACACACACACACACACACACACACACGGACAGTCACATGAAGTAAAAGAAAGCTTGATACATCAGACCAGGCTACCTTCTTCCACTGCTCCATGATCCAGCTCTGATGCTCACGTGACCCATTCGACACCAGCATTAACATTAGCTCTTCTGTGGGATCGGACCAGACAGGCTAGCCTTTACTCCCCAGGTTTGTCAGTGAGTCCATGACCCTATGACTGCTTCATCATTTGTCCTTCCTTTGAGCACTTTTGGTAGCTCCTGAACACTGCACACTGAACACCTCAAACACCTGCTGTTTTGGAGATGATCTCTTCCCCAGTCGTGCCGCCATCACAATTTGGCCCTTGTCGACGATCCTTATTCTTGCCCTTTTTCTGGCTTCCCACACACCAACTTGGAGAACTGATTGGTCACTTGCTGCCTAAATATATCCCAATCCTTCGACAGGGTTGACAGGTACCACTGTCAGGAGATAATCATTAAGGTTAATGTTTTGTCTTATTAGTGTACTAAATTTGGTAAGGTAATTTCACACTGATGAAGACCATGACGTTCCCACTGTGTCCTAAAAATACTTTGTTGGATCAGAATGCATCACGCTCTTTCCAGGCACTTATCAAGCGCTCACTACAGGATTGCATTCAGTGACTTGGAATAAATACTCCAATGACATTGGATCCAGTAAATTCTCTGAACGCATTGATAACCTGCTGCATACACGCCATAAACGTGATAAGCGCCTGATGGTCTCATTGTATAATGTACCATGTTCATGGTCATACATGCCTGAAGAGGGTGACAACTCCATTGATGTAGCAACAACAACGCAGTGACGTCTGATGCTAAAGAGAAAACTTTCCCGTCTGTGGCATGCTTGTAGTATGTCGACGAAGTCCCTAAGAGGTGTTAGTTACGTTACTACAGTACGCATTTAATAAGTTCTTCCTTATTTGACTTAAGTTCTTCGAACATGCCCTATCCAGGCTTTTCTTCTTTTTTAACTTGTCCAAAAAAACGTGGCAGCTCCTCATCAAGTGAGACAATACCACGTCCTTCATGGTTTCTACTCCAAGTTATACAGTATACAGTAGCGTAGTAGTGCTGATTTTTGATTGGTCCAAAACAATCATCACAGGACCGTCTTGAAATTTTAACAAGATATAATAAAGTGGGGTTTTTTTTGTTTGTTTTTAACTGGAATTATATTCTCATAATTCTCAAAATGGTTCTAGAGCTTCTACTTCGACATCACGGTGTTCAAGAATGTCAATTTGTTTGCGTTATAAAAGTAATTTTAGTACGTTGCTGAATAAGAACATAACCATTTTATATATTTTATTCTCTCTCTTTTTCCTCTTATCTCCCACGACAGTTCGGTGCCTGAATAGGCCACTGCATTTCAAAAGCCTCTCGTGTCCCTTGTGGCTGGTGCAGAGGGACTTTCTGTCTCCTTTCTGTTTCTCACAACACGTCTTACTGCGCTATAGCGCTCTGATCTTGTAAGAGTAGCACGGTTTGCCAGGGGAGTGTTTACGGAGCGGAGGTGAAACTGAGAAAAAGTACTGGATTGGAGTAAACACTTCAAAAGCGTCTGAATTTTAATTTTCCCAATCATTATACCTTTTAATCATTTAGTCAGTCATCATACTGTACCTTCAAACCTTTTTTTTCTTTCTTTCTTTCTTTCTTTCTTTTAAGAGCACATCTTCTACTTTTTTTTTCTAAACAGAGCTTTAACCAATACAAGATCGATATCAATATCAGAGTTAATATTATTATGATTATCTTAAACACTCTTCTCTTAATGCATCATTATACAGTAGGTGCTAAATTTTAATGCAGTGAGGCATTAAGCACAAAATATTGACTAGGGATGTTAACGATTAATCTTTAATCGATTAATTTCTGTTAAGAATTTAAATGAGTAAAAAACGTATTAACCAATAATGTTTGTTTTGCGTCATATTTTTCCAATGATTATTACATTGCTATCCACAAGAGGGCAGTTCTCCTGGGAATCAGAGACATAAAAAAAATGTGCATCCGGTTATCATTAATTGTTAAAGATTAATCGTTAACATGTTTACATATCAGTTAAGAAAAATGTTCGAAACGTCCATTTATCATTGACAACAATGATAAGCTCGTACTTTATAACAGTGCTGTTGAATTCTCCACTCTGATTGGTCGGAATGTTTTGATTCATTTTCCTACAACAGCAGCTCGTACAACAAGGTTTGTTTGCATGTTTATACTGTAAAAACTTGAAGAGGCTAGTACTGCAACAACATTTTATAGCTTCTATAATAATAGAAAGTACAAGGGGCTTGGATTCAATACTTCAATACTTGGACTAAAATGCTTAGACTAATCTCTCCCTAAAAAAAATTATCTTCCCAAATGTGTTTGACTGATGTCACTTAGTTAGTAACCTAGTAACCCAGTGTAAGTATATATCCAGTGATGGAAACTTCAAAGCACTTTTTGTAAGTCGCTTCGGATAAGAGCGTCTGCCAAATGCCTAAATGTAAATGTAAGGTGCGTTCAAATCAAAGTGGGACTTTTTTTGTGAAGAATAACAGACATTCTACCTTCTAACATCAAGGTAGAAAGTTTTCTCAGTACGCTGTAGCCATAATCAGACTCCCTGTCTGATTCATGTCTGAAACGCCGGCCTCTCAGGAACTCCTTTTAATGTCCCAAACGTGTGGAAATGTCTCGGAGCGAGGTCAGGACTGTACGGGTGATGCGGCAATAACTCCCAGCTGAGTTTCCAAAGCAGAGTGCAAAATATGTAACTCCTGTATAAGCAGATAAAAATGTTATAATAATGTGTTGTTTAAAAATAAAAGGAAAAAAAATATGCACTAGGAGTGTGAAGGGAAATGAAACATTTTGGCCTTTTTAAAGAAAAAAGAAATAACTGTGTCAGGTTGCATCACACCACCGCTACACTGATTATTTATTTATGGACTTATTTATGAGTCAGGATGTCCAGTGTGTGTTTGCGTGTGCTGGATGGTCCAGCCAGTGGAGACCCCCGCTGTCAAATCCCTCATTAATTGCGCTGCATTATCATCATGAAAGCGCTGGGAGACACACGGCCCCCGGATTAGCCTCATTCATATTCTCTATCACAGAAATACTCATCATCATGGTAAGTTTATTTAAAGATAAGAGTATACATTCTTTTATTACGCTGTAATCTGTTTGGAGTTACTGCGTCTCCAACTCCATCCCGTGTTTCAGATTTATACAAAGCTGTTACAAGAGGATGAGTGGATTCCCTATGCACCTCAGTCTGAGATATCAGCACAACACTAATAAACGAATCAGTTGCAGTCAGTACGAGCCAATGTGGAGATGATAATATACATCTGTGTCTAAAAAAAAAATTTTTTTTTAAAAACGTGACTCACTTCCCCTTAGCCTGCCAGCCTGCACTCTGTCCTTCTCATATACACCAGATGGACTGCGTTATCAGATAATAACATCTTATTACTGTGTGTGTGTGCGTGTGTGCATGTAAAATTATCCAAGCCTGTCAACTGTTAGAAAAGCGGTCACGTTCAGATCTTTTTGGATTATCCTGCAGACCACAGAACCATGATCCAAATGATCGTAAATAGCCCAGAGTAATCCGTTAAGATCATACAGAATAATTCTGCACATGATGCCTGAAATGCAGTCGCCAGTCTGTGAAGACGCAATGAAACACGTCCGGGTTATGTTGTATTACAGGAGGGAAAAAAAATCAACGTAATTATAAACACGACAGTAGATTATTTTCCAATAACAACATGTCCAACTGTGTTTTATTCTTATTACTCTACAGCAGTTTTCTATCATATTTAGTGTAACTATTCTTGTTTTTTTTTTATCCATTTAGAGTTTCATTTAAATTTGTGGAACAGCCACAAAACAAGTCTTTCCCTTACTACGAACGCTTGATTTTCTTTCTCTTTGAAATAAATAAGGCAAAAAAAAAAATAAAAACAAGAGAAAGAAAAGCAAACGCAACCACAAAGATGTCATGAAGATATCTGAAAACGTCAGCTTGACATCTGCCTGTTGTAAGGCTCTGACACTGGAGACTCCTTCCAGGAATCTATGTAAATACAAGAAAGGTTTTGTCTGGACATTGGTCAGAACTCGCTCTTTCAATGCATCATCATGCGCTCTTTCAATGCTATCAATGGTATCTTTAAGTGTTATACGTTGGAGGACCCGAAACCAGTCTGTCGAGACAGATTTTGTCACAGCGTCACGCACATCTGGCTGGACAGAACTTTGGCAGTCCTCCTGTATTTGCCTGAAGTTAAACCTGCACCATAAGTGAAATCAAAATGTTGAGTAGAAGTCAAGTTATGAGCATTTATGTTCCAGATTATAAACCTATATCTATGGGCGCATCTTAAATCGACCGCTGGATAGAATTTAATGAAACTTTAGCAGTACTTAGATCTCTGACTGCAGTTTAATCTGCACCATAAAGGAAATCAAAATGTTAATTATAAAATGGATGTTATGATCAGTTACTGTATGTGTCGGGTTTTAATAATCTACTTTAAAATAAGCTACTAATGTGCTACTGTCTCAATGTAAAAACACCTGCACCAATAGATATTAATTAGGAAAGCTAAAATTAATATTTTTACTGGGATTAGTTCATAATTCCAGTAAATAAAATATAATAACAGCGCTGAAGTGGTATAAGTGAATTTTAACACACTGGAGTCATTTTAAGACAAAACTTCATCTTTATCCGATCCACTTTTTCCGTTTCTCATCTGTGATTCTCTCTCCGATTACCGAACAGGGAGTGTATTTGTCTGATGACGACAGAAGTACAGCTTAGTGTAAACAAGGCGTAAGATACTCAACCTTACAGAATGTGATTTCTTTGTATTAATAAGTTAGACAGAGAGTT
>JAOVVB010000015.1:14776281-14790869 GCA_028570985.1 Heterobranchus longifilis
TTCTGTACTA
Source organism: Heterobranchus longifilis (assembly GCA_028570985.1). Lineage (NCBI taxonomy): Eukaryota > Metazoa > Chordata > Actinopteri > Siluriformes > Clariidae > Heterobranchus > Heterobranchus longifilis. Next base: position 14,776,292 of record JAOVVB010000015.1, read on the forward strand.
TGATGGGGCCTGAAACCTGACTGAAATTCTTCTAGGATGTTGTTTTCCTGCAAGAATGTGCATATTTAAGCTGATACTACTTTTTCTAATATTTTTGATATGAACGGAAGGTTTGAATTATTATTATAAGTAGTAGTAGTAGTAGTAGCACTATTATTACTATTAGTTTGAAGACAGAAAATTTTCACTATTAAATGTAACTGCAAATGGGTAAATCGTAAATGTCGATCTTTAATAATTACAGATTATAGCCATAACAGGACGTTGGCAAGTATTATGGGTTGTATAATGGATCGGACCTGTAGATCTGACTTGTTCCTCCTGGCGTGTCCCAGCTTTGGGCTCTTTGCCTGCTGGACCTCGTGCCCTGAGTGTGGTGGGCTGTAGTGCACTTGGGTTGCTCTGGTCCTTTTTTATCATGTCCAGCATCCACTCTTCCTACGATTCATGCTGTACTTTTGGTGCCTGCGGGCATGGATGAGCCTCGGGTTCCCGTGATTATGTTACTTGTGATTGTAATGCTGTGGCTGTTCTCTGTAATGGAAATTGTTGTGGTAGATGTTAAATGATGCACTTCAGGCTGTCCTGTTATGGGAAAATAATCAACTTGAGTGTAATAACAAAAACACAGTGCTGGATATTTTTCTATAACGGCACATCCTGAGTGATTTATTCCTTACGGGAAGTGGAAATGCAGGCAGTTGATTGCCAAGTATGTTTCCTACTTCTCTCTTTCTGTTTTTTTTTTTTGCAACCATTGCAGATACATCATTGAAACAAAAACCTTTCACCTTTCTTTACACAACAAGAAACAAATCACTGTTCGCTTTGCTAAGTATTCATGTCTTCATCCAGTCTACTCTTTATTTGTACTGTATATACTTTATAGTCAGCTCTACTTGAATTGAACACACACACACACACACACACACACACACTCTTCATTCTCCTGCTGCGGCACACCGGGCGCGTATATCACAGGTGTGTCCTGCTGTGAGACGGATCATAAACATGTTTTTACACGACTCTCAGGGTACTGCCCCGCCGCTTGTTTATTATCTGTAAAAGCAGCGGTGTTAAATAAAAGCACGCTTAACCCCGCCCCTGAAGGAGATCTCACACTCGCGCACACACTCACACTCACTCAATACTCATTCCCCTGCATCGCTGGTGCTCAGATCTGATACACACAACACGCTGTGCCCCCTGCTGGTGATAGACAGTCAAACGTTTGCATTCGGGAAAGTCATTATTATTATTGAGTTGTGGGCGGAGCCTTGTCTGACATCACTGAACACACACACACGCACACACACAATCACACAATGCTTTTATACATGTGGTTTGTTTTTTCACAAGATTTCCTTTTTTATACACGTGAAGATTTTTTTCACATGAAATTTTTAAATGCAGTTAGTAATGTAATTTTTATCTCTCTTATTTATTTCCACCTGATTTGTTTCCCCAAATATTTTTTTTTTCACACGTCCTTGATTTTCCCATGTTTTTTTTTTAGATTAAATAATTTTCATGTGTGAATTTTTCATGCAATGTTTTCGCAGATTTTTGTGGAATTTCTTAATGCAGTTTGTTGAGTTTCACGTGTGATTTTTCCATTAATTTGCAACTGATTTTCGAGTCTGATACTTTTACGTAGTTTATTAATTTTTGACCTGACTTTTTTCCTCTCAGAATTCATGCAAAATAAATTTTTAATGAGATTTACAAATTTTGTAAATTTTGAAATGTACATTCACATTATTTTTTTACGTGTAATGTATGTTTTTCCTTTACATTTTTTTTTGCGTATAATAAACATATGTTACAGTTTTACATGTAGGAAACATGCCAATTTATGTTTTGTTCAATTATGGCTTTTACTGTACATGTTCACTTTTCACGTGTTATTGAAGTGTTTTTAATTCACAGTGTGAATTAAACTTGTGCAACTTTGGCGCTTATGATGATAAAATAAACATAAACCTCCCTCGTCTGGAAATGTGATTTTTCCATACACGTTTCTCTACTATTCTCTCTCACTTCTTGTAAACTTTACATTTAGATTTAGCCTTTTTTCCTTCTTTTTCTGGGTTTTTTGGGGGGCTGAACTCTGAACGCATTGTGCCTGGGTGTTTTATTGAATCGGCCACAGAATTGGGAACAAACCGTGTGATTGGAGCTACAAAGGCAGGCGTTCTGATTAAAAACCTTTTCAGACCTGCTTAGAGCGAGGGCTCCGAGAACCAGGAACGATTGTTGCCTCTTAAATCTCCTCCATCCCTTGGCTTTCATTGCCAGTAGATTACTGCACTCCTTACTATTCTTCCTGCAGAGTTCTTTGCGCTAGGCTGCTTAACTTTACAATACACACATCTAACACACACTCTCCCTCTCTCTCTCTCTCTCTCTCTCTCTCGCTACCTTTCTACCTCTCTCAGTTTTTTTTTTTTTATCATCCCTTTCTGGCACATGAAAAGCTTTAACTGAGGCACTTTCCCAAACAGCCCCGGATAGAAACCGGCTTTCTCTCTGCTCAGCATGCAGCCCTGCTCTGCACTGATTTGGACCTACAGTAATTGCTGCGGAAGTTTGTAGAAGTCAATGAGGATTAAGCGGGCAGAGTCCTGAGTGGCAGGCAGAAGGGTTTGAGAAGAAGAGAAGAATTTATGTGCCTTCTGTTCTCTCTCTCTCTCTCTCTTTTTCTCTCTCTCTCTCTACACAGCTCTACAGCACTAGAGATCTGTTTGAGATTTTTCTTCTTCACAGGGTTCTAGCTGTTTTTTTTTTTTTTGGTTAATTCATGATTTTCATTAATTTAATTAAGAGCTGTTTTCAATCAATTTGCGTTGTTTATCTGAAATAAACTGTTTATGGGTAGCCCGATACCCTCTGCTGGACTCTCTGTGGATATTTATATTCACTGAGATTAACTTACTGTACATTTTATAATAGATAGACCGATAGATCCATCCATCCATCTAGGAACCTCTGTAGTCCAACTAGTGACCGTGGAGGCCAATGGGGATTACAACTGTATTTATTGCCATTTTACGACCGTGGTAGGACCTCCGGTAAACATTCACACACGTGAATGTTGGGAACACCAGTTAGCCTAACCTGCATGTCTTTGGATTGTGGGTGGAAACCAGAGAACCTGGAGGAAACCCACCAAGCACAGCGAGAACATGCAAACTCCATGCACACAGATCCTGTAGCGGGAATCGAACCCGGCCCCTAAAGGTGCAAGGCAACAGTGCTAACCACTACACCTACTGTATAGATGGATAGATACTTACTTTCTTACTTAATTACTTACTTACTTACTTACTTATTTTACTGATTTAGAAGGAAATTCAAAATGCACAGAGGTTTCAAGTCAAACTGAGACTTTCTTTTGAATGAAGGCGTAAAACTGATATTTACAGAAGACATCAAGCTGTAGAAACTGTTATTCGTAGAAAAACATTTAAACGGCACAAACGTTTTAAATAAGCTTCAAATGTTGGTGTTCTCATGAACATTCGGAGAGTGAAACGTCTGATCCTTTGAAAACTGATGGATGACTTGTCACTGACATGTGGAAGAGACATACCTGTCTGTGGGAATTATTCACCAACACCACCAACACATTACAGGAATTCGGCTGGGAGTTATCGCCACATCCCTCCCATACAGTCCCGAACTCGCCAGGAGTTCCGGGGAGGCCGGCGTTTCAGACATGAGCAGCGCAGCCTGATCACGGCTTCGGTGTACTGAGAATAATTTCTACCTTGATGGTGTCCATGCACTAGTGAAACACTGGGATAAGTGCATTAGTGTAGCAGGGGATTATATAGAGAAATAAAGGGAGTTTTTACTATTTTTTTTTTTAACTCTCATAACTGTGTTCTGTTATTCTGACAATTAAAAATGACTTGAACGCCCCCATAAAAAAAAGTCCAGTTGCTGCTTTCAGGCTGAAACTCAACAAGTTTAACCTCATTTCCGTCACAACAAGACATCATTTTTTAATGATTGCAGCACCTGTTCGGGGTGTGCTCCTGCCTCGCTCACAGTGTTCCCAGGATACTCTCCAGATCCGCCGCAACCTTGACCAGGATAATGACAGTAATGATAAATCAATGAGTTCCTTTCTCGTTAGAACTCAAGTACTAACAAATCTAAAACTAATGCAAACTAATCTAAAGACATCAGCTTGTTTGTTCCTGGGAATATATTAACTTGTGCTTTATTAAAATAGATGTCCACTCTATACACTCATATAAAAGAGCACACATGAACACGGGTGGGAAAATAACCTACCTGCAGAAAGTGTATAAATTATACTTGTTTCAGACATTTTTTTTTCGTAGAGGCTGTGTAGGCTGTAGAGGGCCTGCTAGATGAATTACACACACTATATATATATAAACACACACACCATAGGAAGGCTACAAAAGCTCTTGATGTATCTGTTAAACCTCCTGAGCTGGCTGTAGTTCCATAAATAGGCTTTCTAGGAGTTCAATCCAAAGCAATGCTACACCGCCGGAATAGAATGTTAATCGAATCCTGGATCAACTAGTAATGAGTCTGCTCATTACGTTTTATATTTTTCTTATACAATACTGAGTATCCAATGTTACGCAATACTGGCCTCCTAATTAAGTGATTAAGCCGGCATCCTGCAAGCTTCCGTCTCCAATTTTTACAAGACTTCAGGGGGCAATGAGATGTGCTTTTGTGCTATTTTTATATCCTACAACTAAACACAGGAATAAAACATATCAGAACCTGATTCCAGTCCAGAGTTTAGTCCTGTATCGACCAATATTTGCATCAGAAGAAATATACATGTCAGAAATCAAAAAAAAATTTTTTTCTTTGTCTCCTTCTCATAGGTGCACCAGAAAGGAGAAGTGTGAAAGGTCATCGGAGCCACGCCGCTTCACCTCGGACATCAAGCAGTGCGTCAGGCTGAGCGTCCATCCCAGTAACATCTCCGTGTCCCAGTACAGTGTCACGGTGAGTCCATGCCCTTTAACTCCTTCGCATCACGTACTCAGATACTCCAGTCATTCCTAATGAGGTAACTCAAACCCGGCACTCTCGCTTATTCCATCAAAAAAACATCCCTCACGGTTTGAGCTGCTGTATACAATGTTGCACAAGCTGAATCTTACTTCTTATAAATTATTCAAAAGCTTGAGAAAGAGTGTAAGAGAGAGAGAGAGAGAGAAGCAAATTAGAATCAGCCCAGGACAAACACACTGTTTCTTCTACCTAAAATACTAACAGGGATCGCTTTGATTCTGGAAAAATGTTATCAGGAATACCTAACAGGTTTAGGAGCTAATTTTCTACCTGCTATATTAGTTAAAGCTGAGTCTCAGTAGCAAACAGAGATGCGTTAATTTGCTACCTCGCTTAGAACAAACCACAGTTAAAATCTTAAAGGTATGTAGGGCTGAAAACTTACTGTACTCATAAAACTTCAATTAAGAGAAATACACTATATGGACATAAGCATTTGTCCAAACCTGATAACTGTTGCCCCAGTGAAGGACTGTCTCAATGCTTCACCATACCAAGACATCTTGGACAATGCTATGCTTCTATGCAACTTTGTGGCAACAGTTTGGGGAAGGCCTTTTCTATTCCAACATGACTGTGCCCCAGTGCACAAAGCAAGGAGTATAAAGACATGGTTTGATAAGTTTGGTGTAGAAGAACTTGACCGGCCCTAACACAGAGCCCTGACCTCAACCCTGAACTGGAACAGAGATTGCAAGCCAGATCTTCTCGTCCAACATCAGTGACTGACCTCATAAATGCTCTACAGCAGTGGTCTCCAATGAATGTTTTTGCACCATGGACCAGTTTTATGTAAGACGGCCAGTTTATTTTCCACGGACCGGCCAACACGCGCTTGTAACAAAGCATAATAAAGTGCATAATAAATATAACACCATAACGGCCAACCATGTAACGAGACGTTCCTAAAACACACCTCAGACTCTGATAGCCAATAAAATAGAAATAAAATCAAATATATATTTTTCATCCTTTCTGTGTGGCCTGGCACCAAACCATCCACAGCCTGGTACCGGTACCAGTCTTCGGCCTGGTGGGTGGGGACCACTAGTCTACAGAATGAATGGGCACGAATTCCCACAGAAACACTCCAAAATCTTTTGGACAGCCTTCCAAGAAGAGTGGAAGCTGTTATAGCTGCAAAAGGAAGACCAACTCCATATTGAAGTGTGTGTATTTGGACACAATGTCATTGCTGGTTCGGCCAAATACCTTTTTCTCCATATAGTATATAACAGTGAAAGACAATAAAGAGCACAGAGCCATTAAATTAATAATAGGTATTGATATACTGTACATTTCTGTGGCCCAAATTTTTTTCACATGGTGTTTCTGCAGTGCTTTAACTCGGCACAGCGGATCATCTACAAACAACACAGTACATTTGATTCCCTTCCTACAGTAGACTCAATTCAGAGTTGAATCACTTTCCTGAGGCGCTGGAGGTCGTTCGGGAATAACAGAGGCTTCCTCGAACAGAATGTGGACCGGTTGTTTTGGTTCACATCCAAGTGTGTTCTCACTTGCCTAAAGATCTGCACCGGGGAGGAAAACACACCATGGTTCCATTCACACAGACTCAACACCAAACCCTTTTTTTTTTCTTTTTTTGTTTTGGTTTGGTTCATTATGTGCAGTGTGAAAATAAAGAAAACCAAATTACGATATGTGTGAAAGCACTCATGGATTTGACTTTTAGGATTGCATCCAGTCCTGTAGCCATGTGATGAGCCATACTGTTGAAGGTGATTTATAAACATAACATAAATGATAACATCTGTGACACCTGGGAAATTATAAAATTATTTTTATTCCTATGTTATATCTTATAGAAATTCCAAAGCTGTTTTCTCAAACCAAAAATAAAATCCTATTTATCCAAGGTCCATCAATGCAGCCACATTGAGTAGACTTGGACGTATTTCCATAGCCATGTTTCTCCACCTGTATGTTTGGCAGCGTTTGCAGTCCACCAGGTTGGGCAGATTAACCGTGGTGAAAGCTGCACATTTTTTTTTAGCCCAAATCATGACTAAAAAATAAATAAATGAATAAAAAATATAAGATGCAAAGACAAAACCTCTCCAAAATGCCGGTGCTCCTTGACCTTTTTCATTATTCAATATTTGTTTGAAGAGATTAAAGCCCGTTCTGTTTGCAGAGACTGCTGGGAATTGAGATTTTGGAGCTGGAATTTGATTTGTCGTAGAAAGAATAGAGATTTCTTTTTCTTTTAATTAAAATGCATCCAAATGAATTTCACCCTTATGGTTTTCTGAATGTGTGATTTGTTTTTGTTAACATGGAACTGAAGGAGAGCATCGCAGACCACATTTTTCTAATTTAAATTCTAATCGTTGTGCAATCGCTGGATATTCTCTTTACGTAGATTATGTACTTAGGAAGGAAATATTTATTTTTGAAGGTTATTGCTAAGTTTGTTAGAGCAAGTCTAGATGGAAGCAACAATGTGCCTAAATCCAAGTTTCTCGCTATTGCAACTAGTTATGCACTAAAGTGAATATTTCTCTGATCTAACTAGATGGCCTAGTTTTTTGTATGAGGTCATTCAAAAGAAAAGGACGAGAGTAACAGACCCATATCTACAGTATCATCAATTTTGTCATTCAGGTTTCGCAACAATTATCACCTGAAAAATGACAACATAGATTTTTTTTGTGGTCACTTGAATTAAAATCTGTGAAAACTACAGCACATGAATAGCGTTGCTAAGCAACAGCGACCTCCTGATGATGACAGTCGTACGTACCAGCTGCCTTCGTAGCTGTCTTTCCTTTCAACTCAACATTTCAGCCAAAAAAAAAACTTTTTATATTTTACATGTCTTACATGTGTTGCTAGTGTGGAACTTTTTTTTCTTTGCTACCACCCATTTATTTACTTATCAAACTGTCAAACTATGTCATCCACTTTTTCTCTATGATTTTGAGAATCGATCAAGGATAAACGTTGAATATGGGAAGCTACAGTATGTGAATATGAGAAAGGGAACAAATGTTTTACTGTGACAGGCTGCAAATTGCCTAAAGATATGAGTTACAAATTGGTCGTTTATGTAACACCCTCAGCAGCGACCTCATTTCCCCTTTCGTCTGTTCCAAACCACTCAGCACTCAGCATCGCCAGTACAGTATACGAATCTCATCACCTTCAGTTATCTGCACCTGTTTCTTCCTGGTTCATGCTTTAAATTAGATGTGTTTATGCTTGAATGATTCATGGGTCACTTTGAGGCTTAACAAACGAAAAACATTCTGGACTGAAAATGAGAGACAGATAAAAGTCCTTCAGGAAGCCTGGAGAACTATTCCTAAAAAGCTACATAAAAAATATAAGGTCTAGCACTTTGGAAGCAAAATATATAGAAATGAAAGGAAATGAACTACACAAGGAACTTCAAATAATTGTTCATTCACAGAATGAAGACTTGGTTGTATATTCCTGGGCCGCCGGGATGAACTTTTTGAGGAACATGACGTTCAGCATAGCTCAGAAAATGAAACCTGTGTGTTAGTTAGAGCAAACATCGATTTTAATCATTTTATAAATCAACTTTAATCAGCTTATCTTCTTAATTTGATAAGTTTGATTGAAATAATGGTACCTTTCGAAACATAATCATGACAGATGGACCACTTTTTTCAGATACTGAAACTAGTAATAATAAAAAATAATTAATGTTTTACTTACATAGATTTTTAATTGCACATAAAATACAGACAAAACTGATCAGCTGAGAAACACAACTTGTGAAAAACTTTCAACAAAAGTTTCATATGAGAATGATTTACATTGCTAATATAATAAATACAGAGTCAGCCAAAAAATGTATACATACTTTAGGAAAAGAAAAACTGGCATAAATATTTTAACACTAAATTTATTGCTATTTATTATGAATTGATTTATATGATAATGTTATGATAATAATATGCTAATATTATTTATATTATATTAATTTAATATACATCATACTATTTTCCTTTCCTGAAATGCGGATAATGTTTTTGCTGACTCTGTATAAGAAAGTGAAAAAAAGTATACATTTAATATTTTTTTTAAATCTGCACATTTTTGTGCAAAAGCTTTAATTCTATATCTATCCAGCTATCCTCTGCAATTGTTCCAGGATCGGATTAGAATTATTTCCCCCTGATATCTGATTTTTTTTTTTTAAGTTTTAAATAGTCAGTAATTAATTGTGTTAATTGTTATACCAGCAATTAAAAAGAAAATAGCTTATATACATTTTGTCACCTAATTTAAACTTTTTATTGTTGAATGTTAAACGTCTCATGTGTCTTGTGTGCACACGGTGACCTCATGAGGTTTTGCTTATCCTTTACCTGAGAACAAACGGGGAAAAAAAGTTTCTTTTTCTTTCAAGCTACAGCATACTGATAAGCTGCAAGCAAAAGCACTAAAACTGAACACTGTCTTCCTTTGTACAAGTAAAATAAAGTCACTGGTCAGTAAATATAAGCTAGCTTGCTAAGTATTGATTAGCCAAAAATGCTAGCTGCTAAAACTTAGCTTGTGGTAGCTTGCTACGTAATTTCAGCCATGTACCAAATTGTTGTTTAAATGTCAGGGGAAAAGTTATTTAACAAATTTAAAAGAAGTAAAAAGGCACTCTGGTCAAAGTTTCTGAACTCAGTTATGTTGCTAGCGTCAGACCAGCTGTGCTCTGATTGAGACAGTCCTTTTCTCATGAGTGTACAGACACTGCTGAAAAATGCCACCTAGCTAAGATTCAATTCAATTATATTTATTACATGTGAACGTTACAGCACAGTGAAATGATTTTTTTCACATATCCCAGGTTAAGGGCTTTGTTTAAGGCCTCAACAGTGGCAGCTTGGTGGTGCTAGGGCTTGAACCCATGACCTTCCGATCAGTAACCCACAGCCTTCACCATTTAAGCCACCACTGCCGCTGGGATGCTATATTTACCCGATAATGCTAACCAGACTTTTGACTTGGACCTTGTCATGGGGGGGGGAAGGAACAGCGAACACCCTCTGAATACAACTGGAGCAAAGCCATTGGAAAAGTCTCAGCAAACACAGTATGTAACATAGTAACATAGTGTCATAGTTTCATTTCAACAATGACTTTTTCAGTCCATAAACAAGGTTTTCAGGATGCAGTGTTCAAACATGACATAAAGGAAATTATATATTCGAGGACTGGATAATAGAGTCAAAGCCAAAACCTGTCTCGGAATGATGTATTGTGTTTTTTTTACGTACTTTCAAGAAATCTTTGTACAGTTGGTTGTTTTTTTGTGTCAGAAAGACAGAATAAAAGACTATAGCAATCCACATTTCGATTTTCTTTGGTTCACATACTGTACAGTAGGCACCAGTGTAATAGGGGGACAAAAAGAGCTGGTGGAAAGCATAATGATATATTCGTACAGGTTTGTGCAAGGTAGCCGATAAAGTAACAAATTTGAATTTGTTAAAAATCCATCGTATTGTGAATTGCAATGAATATAAAATCTGTGCTGCTGTACCTTCGGGACAACAACTTTATTCTAAACAAGATTTTTTTTGGGTGGCTTTTTTTTTCTTTTTCTTTTTTTTGCACAGCACCGTATATTTAAACTCTACACTATAAATATAATATAAATGTCATCCCTGGTACAAATGTGGTTATTTGCAGGAAATATACCTCCACCCTGCTCCGAGCCCCGGGTAACCTTTTCTGAGTTTCATTTTAATATATATTGAATACAGCGACTTTAAAAGTCTGCCAGGGACGGACAAGGGGAAAGCACTCTGTTTTCTTTGTCCCTAAGGGCAGGAGCTGTGACTTCCACCCATTTGTATTTAAACCTCTCTCTGCCATCACAGCAATATATTTCCATTTTAAGTAACCGGTTCTGTATGATGATTTATCAATTTCTCTCGCTGATGCGTTTCGCTCAGGCGCAAAGGTAATCAGGGAGCAGAGAGCCATCGCCTCTTTGTGGATTGCGTGGAGGCTCTTGGTTTATGGTCCGCGCTTCCTCCGACGTGAGGGAATTTTCATATTCATCCCGGCCGGGCGTCCGAGTTTACCTGCTCGAGATGTAATTGGAGAAATTCTCAGCTTGGCTCTCTAAAAGAGGAAAAAAGTAAAGAGAGATTAAAATCCCGAGCATCAGCTTTTGCATCCAGAGAAACGGATGGAGGAGGGTATCTTGCTTTGTAAGAGTCTTCCTCCCCTCATTAAATAGCAATATAAAAACAGCATAGGTCAGCATTCTGCTGGCCAAGAGCTGTTACAGCCTCATATCACGCCTGAAGAGCAGAGAGGGACGAGGCAGCCTTACAGGCCCGTTGCTTTCTATCAATATGGATATTTAGAGTTGACCTGCTTCACCTACACGATGCTGGTTAACAGTGTGGCCAGAAATGTTCTCAGCTGGGAGAGCATTGATGTATGGCTTACTTAGGAATCCAATAAACTTTAAATTTATACGTGTGTTCGCAACACAGAGGCGGGATTTGATAAAAGGCCAACACTGTGAGGTGAAAAAACTGAAACAATGCTTCTGCTTTTGATTCAGAATCAATTTTGATTTTTTGCAAATACACGTTTTCCAACAGAATCGTGTCTCTTTCTTTTGAGTTAATGTGAGGTTTATACAATACTGTCACCTACTGTACTGGAGTGAGTTGCGGGAGAGAGGCAGGAAGAAAAAGCATATCGCTTTGTACGAGACATGACATACAAAAAAAAAAACAAGAATAAATTTTTTTTATTATTATTAAATTAAATGATAAGTCTGCACTCCATATTTTTGACACGCCTGCTCTAACAACCTCAATCAATCAAGATTCGGTGTGAAGATAATGTGTAGGTCATATAAACACATCGACAGTATCTAAATAATAATCCTTCTGTATGTGTATCATCTATAGTTTCATTGCACTCGAATGTGTAGCAGAATAAACGTTTGGGCAGCTTCTGTCTCATGAAGCTCACCCCTATCGCTGAGCCGTATCACAAGAGGCCGAGTCCCTCAGGCAGCTGGACTCATCGGGTTTGCCTTGTTAATCAGAGCTCCTTCAGTGAGGATTGGACAGGCTCTAAAAGCCCACCGTTCAGCTGGCTAACCAGCTACATTAGGACTGGAGAGATCTCCATGTGAGTCTTGGCTAATGCTCCTGTTGGCAAATGTCCTTTTGTGGCCAATAAAGAAAATGAAATGAAAAATTATAAAGGGAGAGGAAAAGGGAGCACGGGCAAGAGCAGGGAAGTAAATGAGACCTTTCTGAAATAACAGCTTAAATATTAAAGAGAAAAGGTCAGAAGGTATAAAGAATGTGTCTGTGTGAGATCGCAAGGAGACGGGGGTAAGACTGGGGCCATTACTGTTTCGTGATTGGATTTGTCCCTTTTATTGATTTTTTTGTTTTGCTGTTTTTGTATTAAGCGGCAGATTTTTCCCCCGGGTAAGGCAAATAAAACTAAAATAATCTAGGGAGTTATGTGACCAATCTTTTCTCTCTTTCTCTATTTCTTGCTCTCGCTCTTCTCCGTCTGTCTCTCCTGGGTCCAGCGGCTCACATTAAAGTCAGCGTGGCCCTACAGATGGTTGGGTTGTATCAGGACCAGATGGTCATGCTCAGATATTTATCTAACCACACAGTGGATTTTTTTTTCCCATTTTTGGTGGCTGAGGTGCATCTGAAGGTTAAAGCAATAGATTTTTTTTTCTTCTCAAAAAGTTACCGTTCATGCTGTTCGGTTTCAGAGTCAACTATTGAAAAGTACTGTGGTGGACTGGTTAAACCTGGTGTTATAAATGAACAGAATGAATTAAAATTGACTAAATGTCACTGTCTTTGCAGCTCGTCCTGGAAGCCCACAATGTTCCCGAGCTCTCCGCTGGCGTGAACTGCACCTTCGAAGACCTGGCTGAGATGGACGGATTTGTAGAAGGCAATCGCATCACTTGCATCTCTCCAGCCGAGAAAGAGGTCCCACGCATCGTTGTAGACCAAGGTGTGTCTTAGAGACAGCAATGCCAGTCTTCTTTGTCCTAGCATTGGTCCATTAGGATATCTCCAAATTGTTGACCACACGAGTAGCTTGGCTGTAAAAATCAGTCTAGAAGGACAGGATGTGGTTGGGTGAGGAGAAGAAGAACCTGGGAGAGAAGCCAAGTACTGTGCTATAAAAAAGAAAAAGAAAAAAAAAGTACACTATGATGCCTAGTGCATTTTGGATGTAACAATATAGCACTTGAAAATAAGATATTAGTTAGAGACTTGGACAAAGAAACAGCAGAGTATCAGACAGTAACAGATAAACTGTTTACTTTTTAGATACAGTAGGTGAACACTATAGGGCAGACATCACTAAATGGCCGACTGCAGTCTAGGTCCGGACTGAGTGACAGATCTATCCGGACCCTGATACTCTTCTAATGAATCAGAATAATTAATATAACAGTAAAATAGTGCTTTTTTTCCCCCCTCGAGGTGGGCGTGGCTATACGCATCACCCAACAGAGCCAATCAATGCAATAGTTCACCATGTATAGGCAGAGTGTGCAGAAGAAATGGAAACAAAAGCGCGACACAGCATGACTTATTCCAAGAAATGGAAAGGAGACTATGAAAACTGAACCCTCAAAGATGAATGGACAGATCAACATATGTTCATTCTCCCTGCAGGAAGTTTAAAACCAGTTTATCTCGTATGTTCAGAAACTGTGGCGATAATAAAAAGCAATAATGTGAGGCGCCATTATGAGACACGGGTCATTAGAGAAAACATATCCACAGGTGATGGGTAAGTAAAATAGTCGAACTGAGAGCCAGGTTGAACAGAGTGCAACAGAGTAACCAAGATTTAGAGAGAAAGATTGCTGTTTGTATTCTAGTACAGAAAGTCCTCTACATCTGAACGAGTTCCGTAGATGGAAATATACAAGGCCATCAAAGTTCAAACTGCCCACATGTTCTAACATACAGTGATTACTAAAAATTGGAATGCTATTGAAAAGTAAATTTATTTAACTCACTAGCATTGCTATAGGGTAACACAAATAACAGGACCAGGAAAGATGATTAAATATCATCAAAAAAAAAAAAAAAATCACACTTGACATGATTTTTTTCGTCATTTGCTAATTTATATGTTTCCATTTGTATAAAAAAAAGTTTCAGGAATCAAAGCTAGGATTGTAATTACTTTTTGTAACTCCTCCTGTACTTTTTACGTGTTCCATAAGAATCCACATCAAACCCTAATTTGTCATGGATTTGTCTCGAGTCCAAGTTTAATGAGACAGAAGTGGAGGCAGTGTACAATTTGAAAGACACCCACTCATGTACTACTGTCTTTTCACATACTGTTAAAGAATTATTCATCACGCTGCTTGGAAAAATACCAATAATTACAGCAATTACATCAATGGCGAGTGAAAATGGCACCGCACATCAGCGCAGTTGTTGAAAGTGCAAAGGGTCAGCGGGAAAACAGG
>JAOVVB010000015.1:14790969-14804826 GCA_028570985.1 Heterobranchus longifilis
GGAAAACAGGAGCCCTGGCTGAACCAAGATAAACACATGGCAAGCATTGAAGTCAACTAATTTAACCTCGCTCACGTCTTGACTTACTCACGTGGCACGATAATTGGAGAGGCTGGATGGGACGATGTGGCCTTGACTCCTGGGAAACCTCATTTGCATCGCAGGCATTGAAGAGACAGAGAAGGGGAAAGTGAAAGAAATTGAGAGAGACCCCAGAGCAGAGACGCTGGTTTACATGCTCTTTTTGTTTCTCATTATCTCGCCTGCAGCTGTTGACTGGTGCAGCAGGGCATGTTTTGTAACTGAGTGAATAATCATTAGCTACAACGGCATTTCTCTGCCATCTTCATTCTTCCCGCAACCCCTCTTCCCGCGTGCGGGATCTTTCTGGCAGTGGGATTTAAAAGGCTTCGGAGCTGAAGTGATTAAATCTCTTCGGATGATGACGACGACGCTCTCTGCATACACAGCTGTTCAGCTGGAGAAACCGTTTTGACAGCATTCATTTCGCTAGACGAGAGCGAGGAAGGACAAACAGAGAGAGTCAGCCTCTCCTTCGCTTTCTTACCCTCTGTCTGTTTCGTTCATCTCCTCGGTTGGTTAACTTCGGAATAATTGAAAAGTGCTCACATCTGGGCAGCTGTCACGAGGTGGGTAATTTTTCCTCATATGAAAGCGTCGCAATTTTCTGCTAATAAAGACGGCAAAGAAGAAACATATTTATACGTCCCTCGGCTCTACAGAAGAGGAGTATAATGCGCCGTACCAAATAGCTACTCGATCCTGAGGAGACAGATTCAATTTTAATTTTACTATGGGTGACCGCGCTACATTATTTGCATATATCCTGAAAACCTTGACTTGAACATTTCAAATCGTGAGATCCATCAACAATTGACTTATCGCTGTTTGAATAAGTCAAGCGCTTCAAAAGTGCTACAGATGATTAGCATGTCTGTACTGTACAGCGGTACCTCGGCCTACGCGTTTAATCTAGTCCGGAGTAGAGTTCTTAAGGCAAAATTACATTTGCGAAACGCATTTTCGCTAGGAAATAATGTAAATACAGATATTCTGTTCCAGCCACCCAAAAATGTTAACGATATTACCAATTTCCAACACTATAATCACATTTTTGCATATAAAAACAATTGAAACATTGCATTTAAAAAAGACCTGTAAATAAAATAGACATTAAACCTCACCTAAGCTTAATTTATGACTTATGGCAAACTAAAATCGACTCCCTTTTCTTCTTGCTACTATTCATGCTAACTTTGTTGGGACCAATAATGCTATGTTTTCTCTAAATCTTGCACAAAAAGCAAAATTAACACAAAAAATACGTAAACTCACTTCGCTTGGCTTTCATGCATGCGCAACATGACACGTTGATGCAAACAAGTTTTGAACGGACCACGGACGTACACTTATAAACGTACGTGTAATGTAGCACAAGCCAGCGTTCGATTTGGCTCGGTTCATTCGTTTGTATGCTGAAAATGCTTAGTTCCTAAGGCAAAAATTTATGAGGCGAGGCGTTCGAATGCCGAGGGTTTTAATAATTATTCAAAATTTAGAGCTTATGTCTTTAAGGTTTTTAATGCCAATTCTTTCACGGACGATCCTAGGGCGAGTCTGAGAAAATACGTATCTCATAAAACGCGGACATTAAATGTAAGGAGACAGGGTTAGATTCTGCAAATCGCACATTTTTATCCCGTTCATACATCAAGAGATTTTTCCCATACATCTTCGAGATATTCGAGGGGAACCTGTTGCACCGAGAGATCTATGGGGTGGCTTTATGACTGTCTCTGAGAATAATAACGGCTTTATGCATCCTTGGAGATGGAGCGGAAAAAAAAAAGTCAGGCACCATAAAGTACAAAGCTTACCAAACGTCTAGAGTCTTAGGACCTCAAAATGCCCGGTTTAGTGAAGCTACTGTAGAAGGAGAATGTGAAGAGAAGGTCATTTATTAACTCGCTCCCTCATCCTTTCATTATTTCGTCTCTCCTCAGCGTCATGGTAACCATATGTGTCCTGTGTGACTCATTAAGAAGGCACACGCGCCAGGGTGTGTTAGGAGGTCTGCACACACACACACACACACACACATACACACATGCACATACACACATGCACACACACACACCAGAGATACCAGCCATCAAGGTAACATTTAGGAAGACTAATTAGGACAGATTCTTTGTCAGCCACACTTTCTAGTGATTGATGAATGATTCCGTCTTTGTTGAAGAGACTGAGACAGAAGGATAGAGAGAGAAAGAGAGAAAAAGAGAGAGAGAGAGAGTGTGGGGTGTTAAAGAGAAAGTGGGAGATAGTGGGAATGAATCAGAGGCAAAGATAAAGAGACAAAACAAGAGTGGGTGACAAAGAGAGGTGCGCGCTCTTCCATCGAGAGGGGAGATGTCGGCATCCGGCTCATTGAATTAAACATGAGGTTCTTCATTAGCGCTGACAAAAGGACACCGAAAATCCTTTGTGCCTCGCATTCATCAGCTTGTACAGGTTCCTCTGTCTTTCTTCCTTCCTAATCTCCCTTTTTTTAAAAAGGGACTTTGAAAGACTTTCAGATGGACTTGAAGCTTTTTATATTTGAAGCATAGCAGGTAACAATGTCGTGTTAGGTGGACAGGTGAACTCCAACCCTCAGGAAGTGCTGCTCTGTTATGCAGTTAAACACCTGAAACACACTCTACACATGTATGTGTCTTTTTAGGTTCTTCTATAGTAGTCTTAGAAATAAGTTTTAGAAAAATATGTCAGAAACTTTTCTTACAGATTTCAGGCAAGAAAGGGTCCAAGTTAAATCCAGAGCTCAAGCATTCATATTCCAAATCCTGGGACTCAACTTTTACTGTACTTAACTTTTTCTGAAAAAAACTGGACAAAGTCTAATTCCAGTCCAGAACCTCCAGATGCAGAGTCCAACTTCTAAAGACTCACCCAAGTCTTAAGCTTTAATCTGTTGAGTAGAAGTCATGTCCAGTGTCATCAAGTGGTAGGTCTAAGTAATTTCAAAGTTCTCCACTAAGAGTCAAGTCAAATTCTCCCAATTTGCACCTCCAGGGTTCTGGTTTTGATTCCCGCATTAGGTCTGTATGCAAGGATTTTGCATGTCCTTCCCGTGCTTGGTGGGTTTGCTCCGGGTACTCCGGTTTCCTCACACAGTCCACAGACAGGCAGATTTGGCTAATTGGTGTTACCTGTAATTGGCCAAATTACCTGTATGTATGTGCGTCTTGGGATGGATTGGCACCCTGTCCAGGATGTACCCCGCCTTGTACACATAGTCTCCTGGGATAGGCTCCAGACCCTCGTGACCCTTTATACAGAAAAAAAGCAGTATAGAAAGTAAATTAGTGAGTGAGTGAGTGAGTACCAAGCTGTAAAGTCTGAGTTGAGCCAATCTGGTGAATGCGATACAATCCAAGTTAAGTCCAATTTTTTTATCTGTAGACCTACAGTATAGGCAATTTTGGAGTCAAATCCAGTATTAATATTCATAGCCCAGATATACATATGGAAATTTAAAGCTATGTTCACATAACAAAGCCACATTGCTCAATTCCGGATGTTCACATCATGATGGTTCACTTTCATAATTACAAGTGACTTTTATCAAATTTTAATGCGGACGCGTCCGTCATCTGAAATGGTGTGTACGTGCACATCGATACGTCTTTGATTGGGACGAATTGGGTTGAAACGTCATATTAGTGCAAGCACTCATTCTTTTCAAACAATGGGATAGTTGAGGTCCAGAAGAAGGAAGAAAGCCAGGCACCTTGCTTTAGATGTTTTATTAGCTATTGCTAGCACTGCGACAAAATCCATGTTCTGCCTGTGTTGACATCAGCTACCACCCAACGCATGTGCAGAGGCAAAAAGTCACATGAATTCTGATCTGCTTGTTTCATATTCAGGTCACATGACCGTGGATATGTATTTGATCAAGGACCACATACAAGTGACTCAGATTTAAAAAAGCATCCAGACATCCATTAAAAAAAAATCTGTGTGAAATTACGATTAAAAAAAAATCTGAATTGAGTCACTTCTGGTAATGTGAACCTCGGTCCAAAGCTGAAGAACCCTGGTTCAGGCCAGATGTCCATTGTACAGAATTAAGATCAACCCCATAGTCAGGGTTCGGGATCGGGGGTTCAATTCCCGCCTCTGGCTCTGTGTACATGGAGTTTGCATGTTCTCCCGTGCTTGGTGGGTTTCCTCCAGGTACTCCCGTTTCCTCCCAGTCCAAATATATGCAGATTAGGCTAATTGGCATTCCCAAAAAATTGCCCGTAGTGTGTGAATGATGATTGGGCCTCGAGCTGGCAAACCAACCTCTTAAGTAACTGCCACAGAAATGACAGATATACTGTATCTCCAGGGTGGGGATGTCTGTTGCCTGATGTCCTGGGTGACATGTGGATGGAAAAAAAAAATATATATATATAGTTATATATAATGTACAGAGTCAAATGCCATAAAATCCATGTCAAGTGAGAGTTATGAGGCCAGAGTATGGAATCACTCCCAAGAGTCCAGAGTCTAGAATCAGTGTCAAACCCAGAATGTGGAAGTGTTTCCTGTGCAAAAGTGCATAAGTTATTATTTATTTATTTAAATATTTATTGACTGCATAAATGTGTTTCTTTGTTTTCCAGGTGACCACCAGATAGTGCAACTCTACCTCAAGTCTAAAGAAACAGGACTAGCTTTTGCCAACACAAGCTTCGTCTTCTACAATTGCAGTGTCCATAAATCGTAAGTATATTCCTATTACGCTGTTTCGTCTGCAGCGTTCATCTTAGTGTAACCCAAACCTCACCTGCTTTATTTATTTTTTCTCCAGGTGTCTTTCTTGTGTTGGAAGCCCTTACCAATGTCACTGGTGTAAGTACCGTCACATCTGCACCCATGACCCACGCAGCTGCTCTTTCCAAGAGGGACGGGTCAAGCAGCCTGAGGTGAGTCGTGATTTCTCACATTCCTTTTTTTTGAATGCCGCAGTATCATTGATACGCACTGAAATGAAGTTTAACGAGGGTACAACTTGGAATGCAGCTGTTCTGAGGTGAGCGGCGCGGTGGCTTAGTGATTAGCACTGTCGCCTTTCACCTGAGTTGGCCTTGATTTTTATTAAACTCTCCTATTTATGTACGGTGGGCTGGAAGCTTGGTGCAGGGGGTTGTTCTTTAACCTTCTTCTACCTTTCCATCCCATCCAGTGCGTCTTCCCATCTCATGACGAATTTATTGTACGTCTAAATTCCACCTTACTTAGAGCATCAATACAAGTGTCACCATTGCTCATGTGTATTCATGCCTCATGCATGTTCATGTTCAGTGTATAATCAGTTTCATAGCTTGGCCACATGCTCGCGCCTGCTTTTAAAGAGCCACATGAGCAGTCTGGGGTGCGAAACGCAGGATCTGAGTTGAAACTGTCACTCAGATCCCTACAGCTTATCCAGATTACATGAACTGTTGTTCGTCCTCCAAGCGTACGAGCATGCATAATGCTATGTAAAGTTTTAGTCCAGCCCCCTGGGGTTACGTGTTTCAGACAGATGCACATGTTTGGTCTTAGCATTTATTAACATCTTTCATCTGCGGTTGCTTTCATTTGCATTACTAATTATTTACCGGCCCACACAGTCAATATTGACCAAGCTAATATTTGGATTTCTTTTCATGTTTCTAACAACCCGCTTACAAATGCAGGGATCGGACACTTGTCACATATTAATGACATTTTCTCCACATGCCTTTGTTTGACTGCTGTTTCAGGGTAGGTGTTTCGACTAGCTAATGAGTTTTACTTTGGATTTCATTAATCCGTGATACTGGGGAGGTCGGGGAGCGGGTCGGATTTTCGTCGCAATTCAGTCGCCGCTTTCGATTTAATGAGTTTGGATGTTTACCTCAGACATTTGCGTATGAGGCAACGACGAGTCGAGTTTGGCTCATATGAATGAGACGGCCTTTCCTGCTGACCTTCTGCGGAGGAAGTTCTGTGCTTTATTCCAATTAAGGGATTTGTATTGAAAGATGATCATGGGGATAATCCATTTGTGTTTTATGAATGGCTGATAAAGTGAGGAGCCTTTTCACCTCAACACACACACACACACACACACACACACACACACACAGGTAAAGTCCGAACTTTCCAATGCTATGGCACGTACAAGCAGATGGGGGGCTAAGCCCAATGTATCCGCGCTCCACGCTGACTGTCCTCAAACATGACTACTTTGCATTTCAATATCCAATAAAGAAGATCACATTATTATTATTGTTATTACATTCTGTATGTTTTCCCATTTAGTAGAGCTTAAGGTCGTGCATTAGGAAGGACGGAGATAACGAACAAAATTAGAACTTTTATTAACCGGATGTTCTGGATTTATTTCCACCCGGTTCTCTTAATCTTCGTCTTCCATTCTTTATTTCTTTGTGATTATGTTAGCCCTCGAGATTAGTGAGATTTACAGAGAGTTTGATACACTTTTTAGTGTTGCTTACCATTCTGAGTGGGTTAATACAGCCATGTTGAGTCGTGTCAGCTGGCATCGGCGTTGGCACATGTTGCCATCCTCACCTAGCCTCTGGCTGAACATGCCATGATTAAATAACATCTGTCTTTGGCCAGGCACCCAGCTTGCTTTTATTATGATAAAAAATGAGCGACATGCTGCCCTTGATGCCCCTCTCCCTTACCGGTAACAACACTGCACATTTTATGAGCTGCAACTGGAAGACGATTTAAAGACCACCAATGCTACAGTCGTCCATGTCAGGGGGTCAAAGAGAGCAAAATTGTCCATGCTCTCAGGGTGGGATGGACACTGCAATTGTTTCCCCTCTATTATACACAGTTGATGGCAGTTTGTTTTCTGAGCAAGCTCAGACACCCTGAAGCACGGACAGCATTTTGAAGACCTCTTGGAGGAACCACATGCTAGCTTTCACTGTTCCTGATTTGTATACTGTACTACCAGTCAAACCTTCTAATTCCATGATCTTTCCTGTTTTTATTTTATTCTACATTGTAAAATAATGCTAAAGGCATCCAAAATTTGCAATAATCTCCTTTCATCCATCCATCCAATCATCTAGGAATCCCTGTAGTCCAGGGACAGTGGAGACCAATGGTAATCGCCATTGTATGGCGATTACTATTGTATTTGTTCCCATTTTCCAACCGTGGTAGGACCTCCAGTCAACATTCACGCACTACAGGCAATTTGGGAACGCCAGTTAGCCTACTCTAAATGGCTTTGGACTGTGTGAAACCGAAGAACCCAGAGGAAAACCACCAAGCATGGGGAGAACATGCAAACTCCACACACACAGACCCGGGGAGAGAGTCAAACCCTCGACCATGGAGGTGCAAGACGGCAGTGCTAACCACGTTGTCGCCAATAATCTCTTTTGAACAGCTGATATTGAGATGTATATCTGCTACTTCTGCTCTGTAAATCCTTCATAACGGCTCTAATCTGAGGCCATTTGTTAATTGGTGATTTCTGAGGCTGGTAACTCTAAATGAACTTCTCCTCTGCAGCAGAGGTAAGTTTTGGTCTCGCTTTCCTGTGAAGATCTTTATAAGAGCCAGTTTCATAATCGAAAAAAAAATCGGCCAAAAATGAAATGATAGACATGTGGAAAAAGTTGCACTAAAAGAGAACGATCAAGAGCACAGGGAGGGCAAATCGATCTTTCCGGACTGCCTCAAGTCTTATTAAGACAAAGATTTGCGGCCATCATTGGCAGGAGGTCTATACGATTGAATAGATTTCTGAAAGACATAACTGCCTTCCCTCTGTCTTCATCTGCTTGGCTTTATTTTCCACACAGCATTTGTTAGAAATCATTGTGAAGAGAGCTGCTGTACTGTGTATCTGGCAGAGTACAAGAAGAAGGATGGGTGAAATATAAATAAAAAAAAATAAAAAAAAAGGCCGAGGATAGATGAGGTGATTGGAGCATTGAGGAGAATAAATGTAAAAGCACAGGAGGGAGGGAAAGAAGGCAGGATAGATGATTTGAAGGGATCAGAAGCTTGCAAAGCGGGAATGGAAGTCACTAGAGCCAGAGAGACAAAATGAGTCATTCCTCCACTGTCTGGATCAGACTCAGCCATCTCTCACACACGTACACACACACGATCACGCTCTAATTATGGATCTGCCCATCTGTGCCAGATCCACTCAGTGTGCCAAGGCTTTTCCCGCCCTCGCGCTCTCTTTGCCTTTATTTTTCAGCCTGCTCCTCACACCTTCTCCCTGTCAATCTTTACCGAATAAAATTGATTTCGCCATCATCAGAGCTCCTCCCGCACCATCACAGGCACGTGCCTTGATTACAGTCTGAATCATTTCACCTTTCCGGATGTTTACAAGCAAACCACGATGCACCTCCTGTATCCATAAAGACCTGAGTACTCACACACTCACACAAACACACACACACAATTCCCTTTCTCATTTTTTTTTCTTTTCCGCAATGTCACCATTAAATCATCATTTAATTTTTTTAAAATCATGGTTCATCTTTATGAGCAGCCTTGAGCATGTCAGCTTTTCACTAAATCATTGTCAGACAGTGGAACCAAAAGTGTCAAGACACGGCTCTCCTCGATGTGCATCGCAATATTATCTTTGATTTATTTAGTCATTGGGATTCCAGTAAGGCTCTCGAAATGTCTTTTGCTTCAGGATGGCGATAATCAATTCTGCCTTGGCTGAACCGAGTCTGCGCTTCTCAAAGCATCTCGAAGGACTGGTTGTGACAAGGGAGTGTGTGTAGAAGTGGCTCCGCATTGAGTGCATCGTGCATCGGTCAGATACGTGACGGAGACCCGGGTTAACTCCTCTTGGATTGCACTTCCCCATAAATGGTGACTCGACTCCAGTCTTGTGTGGTTTGTTCCTGTGAGATCTTCTGTGACTTAAACCATAGCCCTGAAGCAATGCACTTTGGGATTTTTTTAGGAGGTGGTCAACCTCTTCCTGCTGTCTCCTATTAAAGAGCAGCAGCCTTGAAAATGGGATTTCCATGGCCCTAGTGTGAATTACATAAAAGCCAGACTGTGGACATGTGTATATTCCACTCTATCACTCTCTATAAGGGCATTTTCCAAATCCCATAAATGTGTGAAATGCTTGGCCTCCCTCAGTGCTCAGTGCTTGGACCCACCAGTGATGGACCCCTAGGTGCATTTTCTTTATTATAAAGTAAACTAGCCCTATAAGAATGAATGAGAAACATCTAATTACATTGCCTTAATACTAATAGTGGCTTTCTGACCAGAAATGTTTAAGCCCCAGTATTAACAAACTTTCACTTTTAAGCAAGGCTCTTAAGCAAGGTTGTTAACCCTCTCTGCTCCAGGGGTGCTCTGACCCCAGGTTCCTAACAACCTGGGATGTATAAAGAAAAGAATTTCACTTTGCTATAACGCATATGTGAGAAATTAAAACCTTTTCACCTCCTTCCTTTTCACCTTTCCTCCTCTTGCGATAATTAAACCTATGTTTTAGCTCTTATCTTTCAAACAGCAAAGGTCTTCTGTGAATCGTTGTGAAAATAGAATCTTTAAGGATTCCTCCCAAAAAGGGGCAACCTGAAAACCTATTTAGGTTGCAACATTTGACATTTGTGAGGACCTATTTCCTACCTGCTACCTAGCTCTTTCCTACCACACGATTGGTTATGGTCGCTGTGATTGACAGAGCAAAGACAACCACCATGTATCATCGCCAGCTACTCATAAAGCATAGATAGTTTTGCTGTATTCGCCAAAAAAGTCTGTGGATTGTCAGAACTTGCAATCTTCATGTCAGAGCAAATGGTAGTCGTTACCTTTAGGACTATATAGCACAGTATAATGTCAGGTGTTTTAATCCGGCCCCTTATCCCCAGTGAAGGGCAATCTTAATGCTTAAACATACCAAGATATCTTGGACAATGCTATGTTTCCAACTTTGTGGCAACAGTTTGAGGAAGACCCTTTTTTATTCCAACATGACTGAGCCCCAGTGCACAAAGCAAGGACTATAAAGACATGGTTTGATGAGTTTGGTGTGGAAGAACTTGACTGCCCCTAACACAGAGCCCTATCACCTTATCACCCCATCAAGCACCTTTGGGATGAACTGGAACGGAGATTGTGAGCCAGGCCTTTTTGTCCAACATCAGTGTCTGACCTGATAAATGCTCTACAGAATCAATCGGCACAAATTCCCACAGAAACACTCCAAAATCTTGTGGACGGCCTTCCAAGAAGAGTGGAAGCTGTTATATCTCCAAAAGGAGGACCAAATCCATATTGAAGTATATGTATTTGGATACAATGTCACTGCAGGTTTGGCCAAATACTTTTGTCCATATAGTGTATGAGTATTTCCCATTGCATGAAGATACCTGTAAAAGTAGGACAAACTCTATGCTATTAATACCAGCTGTCCCACTGGTGTTAACACTATACAGTATGCTGGGATTCAGGAGCTTCAAGGTTCAACTTACACCATACTTGGGATGTGTGTCCTGACAAACCAGAACTATGCAGAGTTTTCTGAGAATTATATCTGAAGATTAATATACGCCGACTGTTCATCCGGTGAAAAATTCTCCTTTCAACATGGTAGATGTCTGAATCGAGTGACTGTTCCTGTTCTCGTTACCCTGGACAAAAGGGCAGTGGGACCCTGTGGTTGCTATCGTTCTCCAGTGTCTAATAGCAAGTCGTGAATTGTTCTTTACTTTTGGTGGTACACTTACATTGATATTACATCCTTCCTTCTTTATTATGTTCGGTCCATAACTCTACAGGGACCTCTGTATTTTTCCTATCATTGCCTCCAAAGACTTAATAACCGAAGACTCTGTATTAAAGCCGTACACTTTGGTGTCAGTCACATGGACCTATAAAGCTGAAAATCCGAAGCATGTCGGAGAACCCTATTCCCAAAGATGAGAGGGAAATATAAAAAGACGGCATGATGATCATGAAGAGCAATAAACACATATGGCTGAAAGATCAGAAATAAAAGTCCAAGAATGATTATATTGTAAGAAAGTGTCTCCGTTTAAGCGTAGGAGAGACTCAAGAGATCGAGATGTCGCATTATAGTTATACAAGGTACTTTTCTCTGAAACATGCTCTTAGCTAACGATAATTAGCTGTATTTTTGAGCTAGGAGTTCCCTCAGGGGGTTGGTCGAACTCTGATTGGGGATTTAATGTTCAGAATTGGGGCTGAATCACAGGGCAGCATTGGCTTGCCATCAGGGAAAGCAGTGTGTTTATTTCCATCTGCGGTTTTAATTCTGCCCGCTCTCGTGGGCGCTGAATTGAATAAGGGGCGAGGGGTGAAGAATGCCGTGTTCGTGCGTGTCTGTGCGAGCGCAAGCATTTCAGAACAACAATTATATGTGTGGGTGAGTGTGTTTGTGTGTTTTTGCATGTTTTAATGTCAGTTTATGAATTTTAATGGGGGGCTATTTGTGCACGCAGGGAAGAGGAACGTGTCTATGCGTGTGCACTGTATATGAGCGCGGGGACACATAATTGCAATAATGTTTAAGTGCTAGGAATCCCTCGGGTTTCAGCGATCGATTGTGTGCACAGAATGAATCAGAGTAAAAATATTTAATCTCAGTAAAGTTCAGCAAGGTTTCCTACAAAGTTTAAATGTAAAGAATAAGTTTGCTAGAGCCGTGGGATTTAATCGATTATGGAAACATAATCGATCTTTTGTTGGTCAAGTAAATGAAAGGTCAGTATTCGATTCGGAATCGGTTCGCACTTTTTAAATGATTTAGGTGAACTTAAACATTTAACAAACGTTAACTGGTCAAAAATTGGCGAATTCCTTAAAAAAATGTACCACAGATTTTTCAGAAACTTTTGCAGAAACTTATGCAAATACTTGTCAGAGTCTGCTTCTTCTGTTTGTAGTTATGAGCAAGCAGTGCAATAACGCCACCTACTGGACAGGAGTGTGGAGCGCTAAGTACGAAAGATGAACAACAAAAGTAACACAGCATTTTAGTGCTTATGAGATACTTATAGTGATTTTTATACTTCAAACGAATCCAACAAATGACGCAGCGGTATCGAGCTCACTCTATCATCCAAATCCCGGGTGATGCTGTAGCCTCTCGCAGCCAGGGGCCTGGAGGGAGCTGATTGGCCGAGCTCTGTCAGAGGGGAAGGAATGGAATGCACTTAGTGCTCTCACATCAATCTCGACTCTACAACTCTACAAGCAGAAGGAGCAGATAGCGCTGTCGTCCGAGCGTGTTACACCACTTAGTGGCTCGGAGGTGATAGCCTGCGCCCTCCCTGGTTGGTAGTTGTAGCCTTGATGTGGGAGTGCCCTGATGAAGGGTGGGAATTGGCTAAATTAGGGAGAAAATCAAATAATAATAATAAAATAATCAAATGAAATAAAGCTGTCTGAATTAAACCAAACCGTAAAGTTTAATGTTATTAAAACAAAGCAAATCCATGTTCAGTGCCATGATGTTCAGAAATGAAATTAAATGGACAGTCTACCTATGATTCACAGCACAAATTTGAGTTTTATGAATGTATAAGAATATTTATGACTTTTTTTTAATATATAAATCTTTTTGTCTGGTTACATGTAGGAAAGCCCAGACTTTACAGGTTGCTTTAAGGTTTATTTGAGAAAATCCAACAACAACAAAAAAATCCAACAAACAAAATCCAAGAAATTTTTTTTTACATAATTTTATGACTCAAAAGCAGTATCGTCAACATTTATCCCACAAGTTACCAACAAATCAAATGCTTTCAGATATCTAACATTGCACAAGCATCAACCCTTTTTGAAAAATCTACTCCTCACCCCTTAGTGACAGTGGCATAAAAATATGACCAAAAAAAAAACAAAAAGACGAGGGAGGCGTTCTCTCAGAAATGTGTGTTTACTGTTGGATTGCACCACCAACACACCTCGTCGAGCCTCATTTTACAGCTTTGCATTATATATAATTGAAATAAGTCAGGCGTTTTTATCTAAATGAAGTTTCACACCTCAGCTTAAGCACCTACTGAAATCCACACCGATCATAAGCCTCTTATCGCCATAAGCCAAGAGCGCAGGGACACCACCATTACCCTATATTCACATCACGATGAAGTGGCACCTATGAAACACTTCTGAACTATATCACAAGCCCGAGAAGCGTCTCACGCACCTGTGTAATTGCCGACTAAAGCAGCAAATGGAAAGCAAAATCGCACCTGTCTTAAACGGAGGGAAAAATCATCGTGTTCACGCTGTCACGCTAATTCTGCTCAAAGCATTCTCGAGTCAAAGAACCGGGAATCCTGACAGCAACAGATAAATACCTGGAAAAGCCCGTAGACATAATAGTGGGTGACAGGCTTGGAGAATAATAGGGTTGGCATAAATAATGGCACCTGTGCTGCATGGGAAAGTCCAGCAGGGATCTTTGGAGAGTATGAGACGCTGGCGATGCCAGGTTTTGGAGTGAGGCGCACCTACAGTATGAGGCATCCAAAAACGTGCCAGCTGAAGGTGTAGCCAAAAGTTCCTATTAATCAGCTAATAAAACTATTAACCCTGATGTAATCCCGCATGGAGAATCCATTTTAGGAGTTTGCACACTGCGAATAGAAACCAAACTGGTGTTGATTTGACAATCTGAGAACATCCTAAGTGAAGATACAAGGTGGTATCAAAAAGTTTCAAGACTAGACTATCACGCCAACAGATGGCAGCACAAGGGTGCACGCACAGTCACAGGGTGCACTGACCATCATA
>JAOVVB010000015.1:14816841-14830986 GCA_028570985.1 Heterobranchus longifilis
GTTTGGCTGTGTGTGGTGTAAAGGGGAAAAGCGCTGCACTCTCAAACAGCACTGCCCTCATCCACAGAGCATGTGGCTCGAGCATAACGGCATCAACAGCAAGTGCACACACCCGAAGATCACCAAGGTGAACACACACACACACACACACATGAAGATGATTCGTCCTTCTTTCCACTGCCAGCTGACCTGTACCATAAATAAATAAATACCCCAGCCAAGATTGACATCAGGATTGCAGAAGTGGGAAATGTGGATGGAGCTACAGTAGATGCACACTGATAGGGCAGTCACACAATCTTTGAGAGTTTGTTTCTTTTTTTTTTTTGTCTTTAAAGCTTTCACTGACAAAATGGAAAAACGACTGTTCAGGAACAGACGGGAAACAATAATATTCCCACTAGTCTGCTTCTTATCTCCACTTGCCGATCCTTTTTTGTATTTCACCGTTGCCAGGTACAATCTATTGGAGAGCAAAACGGTCACGTTCTTTCAGTTCTCCTGTATTTCATCTTGTAACAAAATGATTTTTTTATAAAGTTCTCATCTCTGTTTCTTTTCCTGCGGCAGAAGACAGTGTTTTTGTCAGGAGCAGCCATTGGGATTTCTTTGGCCTAAGGAATTTCTTTTTTTTTTCACTTTAGATGAAGTCAATAATGCTTTTTGTTCTTGTTTTAAAATTTTATGAATCATAGCACTGAATGGGTAAGCTTCAAGAATTTCCAGCAGTTCATTCATGGGTGATTGAAAGCTTCTCAAGCTGGATGACTTGAAATGAAAAACGGGTCAAATAATGACTCTAGTCCTGACTCGTCTTTAAATCGATTGAATTCATTAGGTCTGTGTATCTCTTCCACTCTATATTCCACTCTTTTTTTGTATTTCTTTTAAAACGCATTTTTCAGAGCATTCTAATGCTTTTCGTTGCAGTGACATCTCTGATGGAGAATCTTTAGTTGAAGTAGAAGTGGGTGATGATTAAGTGTTTTCCTCCACCAGTCATCAATTAGCTTGTCAAAGTCACAAATCTAATCATCCCCTAATGAAAAGAGACAACTCTTCCCCACTCTTGCATGCTCTTTCTTTCGTTCGGCAGATTCCAGCCCGACGCTTATCGGAGAAAGCACTGTAATGTGCTGCGATAGCTGTTAATTGCATGCATTGTAAAGCTGGAGATTAGTCTCAGTAGAGATTTTATTGGGCTCTGTTATTTTGCCACCGTCTACTATAAAATCTGGTGTAAAATACAGTATTTCAACACGGAGCCACACATCGAGCGTTCAGTATTTCTTCGTTTCAACGGCTGGGTTGCACGCCATGACATTTTAAAATTTTATGAATGCATGAGGACGACTTGGATACATGTACAGTGCTAATAGGTCGTTTAATAGCTTTTGACTTTTTCTAATTTGAAACTCAGGATTGATTGAAGGTGAATGTCATATAGTGCCATTTTCAACCATTTAAAAAGAATGAACATCTTCTGACATTCACTTTTTTTATTCAAGGTCATACTCTTATCATTATTTTTCAAAAGGCAAAATTTGTCAGAAATGTGGTAACCCACAGGGCTGCATCATAGGAACATTTGATATAGTATATCTCTTTTATTTGAGAAATCAAAATACTATGCTTGAACTTATATACAGTTCCAGTCAAATGTTTGGACACACCTTCTAATTCAATTTTGTTCTTTTTAAGTGATTTATTTTCAACATTCTAGAACAATACTGGAGATTTCAAAACTATGAAATAACACATTTGTCATTAGGCCATTAAGTAACAACAACAACAGTCAGTTGTTACTTTATGACATGAAGGTCAGCTGGAACAGTTCTTGCAAGAACAGTATTGTTAAATGCATTTGTAAAACCCATCAAGCTCTATGATGAACTGTCTCTTATGAAGTCCATCCCAGGAAAGAAAGACCAAACCTTACCTTTGCTGCAGAGGAGAAGTTCATTTGGAGTCACCAGCCTCAGAAATCACCAAATAACAAACAGCAGTTTCCATGAAAAAAACATGGAATTAGAAGGTGTGTCCATACTTTTGACTGGTACTATAAGATACATAATTAAACAATATGAAATGCAAAAATACATATCAAAGACACCTGGGACATACTCCTGAGAATCACCCTGCACGACCAAACAGGTTTAGTGCCACTTTCTCTCAGTCTCTGGCCTGTTTCCCAATTTAGAAATGCTTATTTTTCATGCCTTGTTATAACTGCGAAAAAGTTCTGTAATGAAACTGACCTCTTAGCATGCTATTTAAGTGATCACAGCTGAGCTGGAAGCAAAGCCCCAGTGACAGCAGTTGCAGAGCGCTTAGTGATGGCTGTTTCCCATTGGGATGTAGCGTAAAAGGTTGGCCAGGATGACTGATGGACGGACTACATTGTGATAATAGCACGGCTGTGTGTACTCTACCAAAGTGATAACCTCTGGGACAAATCACAAATGACTCGATAGAGCATGATCCGTCTCATTGACCTCCTCTGTACACAACGGCCGTATATTTCCCAAATGGGCCAAGCCGGAGATTTCACTGAATGGCATGTTATTGATATTAATTTCAGCTGCAATCCTGACTATCAGTCTCAAGCTCTGTCAAAAAGATCATGGTTTGGTATAAGGATCAGTCTATTTTTTTCTGTACAGATGTCTGGAGGATTGTTTTTTTTTAAGTCATATCCTCACTGCAGATATTTTGGTCAATCCCAACCACTTCCAATGGAATTCTGAAATCTACCTGCTCATGCTGAAAGCTGGACTAATTTCATCAACTTCAGAAGGAGTTCTGGTCAATCCTGCGCACTCCTGTAAATAACCTCGGCTAATCCCGCCTCCTCTCAGAAAAAGAAACTTGACCAATTCTACCCTCCGTTGCAAAACAATTTAACCAATCCCAAGATAATTCTAACCAGTTCTAACCCACCCTGTTCAGAAGAAATTCTGACCAAGTCCACTTAATCTTCAAGCACTCTTGAATGATCCCACCCACTCATGCAGATGATCCTAACCAATTGCACCACTGCAGAAGGAACCTCTTCTGACCGATTCTACCCACTCTGACAGTGAACTTTGGGCAATTCCAACTGCAAACATTTTAACTCATCCTGATGTACCTACTCCCAAGGTACTGTATTTCTAGCCAGTCCCACCCTCTTCCAATCCTGATCATTATGTTCTCAGAAACACTTCATGTACAGTAGATGGTCTTGACCAATTGCACCAACTTCTGAAAGAAGTCTGAACAATTATACCCATGACTACAAACTAATGACCGATCCTACCCACTTTCAAGGTAATTCTCACCAATGCCATCCTCTTTTGAAGATATTCTGACCACTCCCTCTTGCTTTCACAGACTCTCTTGACCAGTCCTGCCCACTCTTGCAGAGTCCCACCCATCCTTTTGAACCCATGTCTTTTGCAGACACTCTTCCATTTCTTCACCATTTCTTTCCTCTCCCAAAAACACTCTACAGTAGACCACTGTTGACTAATTAAGTTGGTTCTGCTTGTCAAAATATGAACATTCCAGTCATTTAATTCACGATAGTCCAGCCCAGTAGAAAGCAAGTCTTTGAAAAGGTAATCTGTAAGTGTAACCGAATGGTAAAATGAAGCACACACCAACGAGCAGCATTTCTGATGTAATTGGATTGCAGTCTTTGTTGTAAACTAGACAGTGACATGAGTATTAAGACGCATCAGCATCTAAAATATGATTAAAAAATGATAGCTATCTGAATAACTATTTCTCTTGTGTCCTTTGAGTTGGTTTTCATTACAGGAGTTCATGTTTTTGCATCCTAGCGTCTGCGTCTTTCCACGAGAAACAACCTGTATCTATAGATAATTACCGCTGATTTTTTTTTTCCACTATAGGCAAGGCTCAGCTGAGCTTGCAACTCATCATTATTCATTGGAAGACACACTCTTTGGAAGCTTTGTAGCTGTGACAGAGAGAGGTCCAATTATCGTGCTGAACCAAATCTCTCACAGGTGCAGAGAGGAAAGAGAGCAGGGTTACTGACTCAGCTCCCAATTGCTTTTGGCTTGTACCAACCGTGGGGATCACAAGGGGGTGGGACACACACATGTTAATGTCTGTTTGGATCAAAGCCTCGATGATGATCGTTTGCAAGCATGTAATGCCACGGTTTCCTCTGCAGATTACCCCGCTGCGAGGGCCCCGGGAAGGGGGGACGCTGGTGACGATCCGCGGGGAGAACCTCGGCCTGGATTTTCACGAGATCCAGGGCAACGTTAAGGTGGCCGACGTGGAGTGCACACCTGTACCGGAGGGATACATCCCTGCTGAACAGTGAGTCACTCACACCTGAAAACAAACACTAGACATTCCAGACCAATTTCTCCGCCTCATAGTTCCAGATACAATTAAATTAATGCAGTTAGAATTCATTTAACGCTTTGGTCATGTTTCATTTTCATTTGGCAGATCTGAAGGAGGGATTTTTTTTTATGTAGCTTGGCTTTTTAATGTTGGCTTTTTCTGGCCTGTGAGTTGTTATTATTATTATTATTATTATTATTATTATTATTATTATTGCATGTACGCACATGAAAACCCTTATTTTAGGACAGAAACTATTCCTATAACCACAAGTGATTTTATGCTACATTCATGACTTCCTTCCTTTCTTCCTAATTGTTTAATTACTTGTAATTGTTTACATGATGATTGGGAAAGATTGGTATACAGAGAAAGCTAGCACTTACCCTACCACCAAGTGGAACCATCATTTACTTTAGTCTTGTTTTGTACCTTTATTTATTCAATACATAAGAACAGTTCATGTAAATATGTAAAGAGATAAATTTATGTTGGATCTAAACTCTAAACAAACAGTGCTTTGCAAAAGTCTTAGTTACTTGTTCTACGGTTGCCGCCATGTCGAAATGATGTCACAGAATTCCACCTTTCACTATCAGCTTGAGGCTCTTAAGAAACTACAGGAATAGCAGGTTTTATTAAATGCTGTTCAAATACTGTAGATTTTCCCCAGTTCCAC
Source organism: Heterobranchus longifilis (assembly GCA_028570985.1). Taxonomy (NCBI): domain Eukaryota; kingdom Metazoa; phylum Chordata; class Actinopteri; order Siluriformes; family Clariidae; genus Heterobranchus; species Heterobranchus longifilis. Next base: position 14,821,886 of record JAOVVB010000015.1, read on the forward strand.
TCACTAAACCAGAATTACTGTCCCGTTGCACAATTGTCCTGTGATCACCTGTGATCTGTTGAACTCTGAAATCTAAATGATCAAAAGGTATGGATAAAGTATCTGTAACAATAGCTTTGAGCCGTACAGGTTTTACATAAATGTACACTGTGTATAGTGACAGCTTATAATTGTCGTAGGTAGTCATAGCCTGGACAGTTGCTTTAAGTTTTCTGACAGAGTTTTCCGAGCAGAAAAAAGTTTGCACTTCATTCTTTTATTCTTTCCTCATATATACCATATATAGGGTTGAGAGAAATGATGACATTTTCATTCATGACAGACTTTTAAAAAAAAGTTCCACTCTCTTAAAACTCTTCTTTTTTTTTTAGCTGTAGATTATTCACTCTGACCATTTCTGTCCCCATCTTTCAAGCCTGTACGGTTTGAACCCAGTCTGAACCATCCATGCATTGCTTTAATTCGTTTGTGGACTCTACGGAGCGGGTGATAGGATCAGGACCGAAGGCAGAGACGAGTATTAAAGCGACTTTTAATCCCAGGTCGGGACAGGGGAAATAATTACATGTTATTTTTGTGCGGATTTGAAGAGCCATGACTGACTGAGGGAACAGAAATTATTATTACTTTATTATTACCCTAAAAAAAAAATCTCTTATTTTTGGTATTTTAGTTGTTCTTCTTTTTTTTAATCACTCCTGCAGAATTGTGCTGTCCAAAGTAGTGATAAGCCTCTTACGGTGTTGTGTGATAAATGTTGGTTTGTCAAGACAGAATAAGGAGATTACTGAGTGCATTAACTTTTCTCTCCGTAATCTTCCACTATTGTTGTTATGCAGAGAACAGTCTGGAAGATGAAGGAAAAATGTTTTAAAGATATTTTATATGTTTGCATACGTTTTACAGGATCGTGTGCGAGATGGGAAAAGCCGAGTCGAGTCAGTTTGCCGGAAACGTCCAGGTCTGCGTAGGGGAGTGTCTACCCGAGTTCATGGCCAAGTCCTCCAAGTACTACTACTTTGTGGTGGGTTCATTTTGCTGACATGGTGATTTACAAGATTAAACCGAGAGACTGTGCAGATCTTAATCGTGGCCATGTAATTAAAGACCCTTGCCAATTATAGGCTTAAGCGTGCTTGGATTTACAGCAACGCCACCTTGTAAAAAAAAAAAAAAAAAAAGGTCTAAGACTCATGTGCCCATGTGCATCTCTTTATGTCCTGGGTCGTGATGTTATCACACTGAGGGATCATCCCGTAATGAATGTGGGAAGCTGTTCATAAAATTCCTCTCTCTCTCCTCACCAGCCAATAGAAAACACTTAAATCTGAAGAATATGGGCGCTCCTTAACCCCTGTATTGATTCAGACTGTAATCATCCCCATTAACCTCATGTTACGTACACCATTATACCGCAGTGCTCCTAAAGTCTCTAATCTGTTTGGTCAGATTGCTAGTGTTGTTTAATTTTCTGTAACAGTGGCTCAGACGCTATTGGCGGCTTTTGTAATGCATTCATTTTAATAGTTAGAATTTCTATAGTAACACTTTATTCAGAGTTACTTGTATAGCAGAATCTAAGGCTAATATGAAACAGATAAAAAAAAATCAAACATCTAAAGTAAGGAAGGAGTCTCCAGGATCAGTGATTTGGATCAAAGTTTTAAAGACCACGGGAAACTCTTCAGGAGTTTATACTTTCCAATTTCACGATAATATGCCAAACTGCGCTTCTTTTTTTGGATTATTAACTCCAAGAAAGAGAAAAAAGAAAGCCTGCGCTTACCTACTGTAATGTAGGTGGTATTATACTGTACACTGATTATCATTATCATTGGTAACATTAACACCATCACCAAGTTAATTGAATAACCATCCATCCATCCATCTAGGAACCTCTGTAGTCTAACCAGTGGTGACCGTTTTATTGATTACCATTTTTACGACCATGGTAGGACCTCCGGTCAACATTCACACATGCATTCACACGCTATGGCCAATTTGGGAACTCCAGTTAGCCTAGTCTGCATAGAGAACATGCAAACATCATGCACAAAGACTCTAACCACTAAGCCACCGTGTCACCTAATTGATTAACATTGATCCCCAAATATACTCTACTAAATTGGTGACAGGATCATGGGCACCCAAAGATCCCTACAGCCACTGTGTATGGTGCCCAGCAGGCAAAGAGCCCAAGGCTACCAACCCTGAAACACACAAGGTCTTATGGAATCACACCCTGAGGGTCCAGAGCTGGCACAGTTGGAACCAAAAGCCTAATGGTTAATGGTTTTAATGTTTTGGCTGATCAGCGTTTGCATCTTCCACGCTAAAGATAAACAGATGGAAAGTCAATCGTCATTTATTAATAAATTAATAAACGCTATAAGAGGAGTGAGATGCTTCCGGAAGTGCTGCGTGGTGGTCTCATGGCACCGCTCCAGCATTGATTATTTTTCTCTAACAGCTTGTCCGCAAGTGTCTTATTTCTTACTTCTCACCTTTAGCCGTGCTTTAATGGCCTTCATCGCTCCCATAACTGGATTATATGATTGAAATCTTTAGAAAGGGAAATAATCCAATAAGCTGAGGTCATGACTCTGCCTCCACCCTCCCGCAGGTCCCCAGACTGCTCTCTCTGAAGCCCAGCCGCGGTCCTGTATCCGGAGGCACCATGGTCAACATCACAGGAAGCAACCTGGACTCCGGAAGCAACGTGTCCATCATGTTCAAGGACCAGAAGTGCACTTACCACAGGTAGAGCATCCAGCATTCCAAACAGAACAGCATTTACAGCATTCGGGGAGGGCGGATGGGGCGGTAGCGTCATAAAACAGCGGGAACGGATCAATAGCGGCATTAAGACCAGGCCGAGTTCCTGAGCGCTAATCAATAAAGACACTCGCAATCACACCTCAGTTCTGCCAAAGCCTGCGAAATGCGTCTGTAGTCGCCTTTGACGTCTCTGTTTTTTTTTTCTTTTCCACTTGATTTATTTATCACTGTGCTAGTGGTAAAAACAAAAACAAATCAAGAATGCAATATTTTCATGAGTTCTGTCTGACACAGCTTTTTAATTACGTCTTGAAAATGTCAAAAAGTCATAGGAGTTTTACAAGGTTTTTTTTTTTTTTACATACAATTAAATGAAAAAACATAAATAGATTTCACCTTCATGTGCCCTGAAACTGTCACATCATCACATCAGTTATTTATGTAAGAGAACCGCGTGTGAGGGGAAAAACCCTGAGCTCTGCAAGTGAAAAATTATTGTTTGTAAATGAATTGTGGGTGATCACGTGCGCAAAAATTATACATTTCTAATGCTAATGTGACAATTAAATTCAGATTTAAAATGGTCAATGTGTGAAAAATGTGTGTGTGAAAATGAGCAAATCATGTAAGAAATGTCAAGAAAAAAATTTAAAAACTAATTAAATTGAATACAAATACGTGCAAAAAAACTAACACGTAAAAATTTGTCACATGTAAAACAATGACTGATATAACTTTTCTGTTATATAAATATTGTACAATAAACTATGAATTAACTGCCATATTGTGTTTGATCTTACAGACGAGGGGGTCAGTGGATCACGTGTCGGTCTCACGCCTCAGTTGAAGGCAACGGGGAAGTAACCGTATCCGTGTACGTAGACAAGGCCCACATTCACAAGGACCTCCAGTTTGAGTATGTAGAAGATCCGACTATCATCAAGCTGGAACCAGAATGGAGCATTTTCAGGTACGCCGGCTAAGTAAATAAAAAGCCACAAATTACGATATATATTTGGTCAAATAATCCAAAACTGGGGTACTTTGATGTAATTGTAGTGTAAGCTTGCTCCTAATAAAAAGAAACTGTGTTGCTTTGTACAAAAGTGGAAACACACCAGTGACAGTGACAGGAACCAACCTGGACATCATCCAGAACCCACAAATCAGAGCCAAGTACAACAACCAGGAGACGACCAACGTAAGTTTAAACACCATGTTCACCAGGTAGTAACGGCTGTCCTGCTGTCCCATGCATACTCCAGTACATCAATACATCATACCTTACCTTCATCCATGTTATCAGTTCAAATACAAGGCAAAAGTTTGCATTCCCCAAAGGACAGAAATAATCAGTCAAGAGATGCTTGACTCTTAGCAAAAAATGCTATTGTTTCAATAGTAACAACTTATAATACATAAGAAATTATATAGTCCATATAAATGATGTTCTTTTCTTTTTGTCATGTAAATGTGTGTACATGTAAGATTTTAATTCGGAAACATGGAACATGGAAGGAGTCAGCAGTGTCAGAGATAAAGCTTCTAACAGCTGTTTCCCAGCATTAAATGTAACTACAAATGGATAAAAAGCATGCATCATGCTTTAAAAAAACGCTGCACGCTTTGCAGTTGTTGTTGTTGTTTTTTTTTACTTAATTTGATTTATAGTTAAAAACTACTGTAAGATCCTTAGAGTCATTTCTCTTCTATTGAATTTTCATCTACTTTAAATTAACTTTTTTTATAGTACACTACCACCACACTGTTTTATTTGTTAGTATATACTATATTACACTATAATATGTGTGGGTATGTGTGTGTGTGTGTGTGTATATGAAGTATACAATTTTTATACAACTTCATACCATCATATACTATAGTAATTTTCATTTAGTATATAGTGTTGTGCCAGGCTGCAAAGTGCCTAAAGATACAATTAAAAAACTGGTTGTTTATGTAACAACCTCAGCAGCGACCTCATTTCCCCTCTCGTCTGTTCCAACCAATCAGGATTCAGCATCACCTGATCATCTGTCATCATCTGCACCTTTTTCTGGGTAATACTGTACCTTAAGTTAGATGCTTTGTAAGCTTGAATGAGTCATATGTCACTGTGTGGCTTAACAAACAAACAACTTTCCTCTGAAACTGCTCAGGTACAGAGACTGGACTGAAAATCAGAGACCAAAAAAATCATGAAAAAATCATTCCCCAAGACGAGAACGTCTGGCTTTTTTAAAATCAAAATATAAAGAAATGGGCGGCTAGAACAGTATTTATTTTCTACTAAACAATACGATACTGCACTATAATTAACTATGTTGCGCTATATAATACTACTGTAGGCTACTTTTCTACTGTTCTATACAACACCATGCTAGCATATATTTTCTGACCAAGCACAGTCTTCATGCTTTATATTTTTCCACTGTGGGAAAAAAAAAGTATTAAAATTGGTAATTTTCCCCAGCTCAGACCAGTAAAGGGTTAAACCTGCATTCAGGGTCAGTGAGTGCCCTGCTTTACCTCACACCTGCCCATTAGCCGGTCATTTCACCAGCTCTCCATCTCCCGATACACACTTGGCTCCTGTAATGTGGCGGCAGAACAGAGAGGGAGAATTTGATAAATAAAGAATAAAAGACATGCAGTGAAACAGAGACGAAGCGCAGGAGGGCCGAACCGACCAGCAGTGGCAACAATGTCCCCTTTTGCTTTGTGAGTGAGCGAGGAAAAACGCCATAACATGGGAGACAGGAGTATCTAATTGCTTCCCTACAGAATGGACTCATAGACGCATGGGAGGGTTGCATTCATCGAGACCTGATTGAAAGTCTGCAGAGACAAAAGAACGAAATGCTATCTCGCTGCCGTATCTACCACACGAGCACATTGGGCATCTGTAGCAGCGATATGATAAGGCCTTGGCACGCTGCTGCTTGAGCAGAAACAGAGCAGAAAATTCCCCTCCCTGCCATTCAAATCTGCTGAATGGGGCTGTTTGTGGCAAGTTTTGTTCTCTTTTGGCTTTAATAGGCATCTCTCATAACGAGTTTGGATTAAGATCGAAGAATGGTAATGTTCGGGGAAATGTCGCCCCCTATCTGCAACCAATAGAAATCACTTCCACTGATGTCTGTTTGTTGGAGGAAGCAGAGGAACTTCAGTGTCTGGTAGAATTTGTGAACCTGAAAATACTAAAATATATATATTTTTTTAAAACAGCAAGCCACAAAACTAGACAACAGTGTTTATAGGCCTTTTTTTTATACTTTGTAAAAAGCAAGGCACGTCAGCGTTTGATTGATGCTGTACACCAACTGCCTGATAGCAACCGTATATTTGACCTAGTCTTTAAGCACAAAGGCATGTAAGGAAGAACCTGATAAGGTAAGGGTGTGAGTAAGCAAGAGATAAATCAAAGGAAAAGGACGAATATATTGAGTGTGTGTGTGTGTGTTTTTTTTTGTTGTTTTTTTTTGTTTTTTTTAAGTGAAGGTGACTGCGGTCAGTTATGTCACTCTGAGTCATTACCACCATAGCCCACATCAAAGGCTTGGATTTTAAAGGTGCCATTAATTTATCCCTCCTTTGAGGTGAAGGCTCAGATCAGCTTTTAGGAGACAAGATTAAATCCGGGTCCAAATTGTCGGAAGAGTAGTTCTCCGCTGATAAACGCTGCACATAGAAATGCCTTAAAATACAGAAAAAGTAGCAACGAGTGACTTTTGCAAAGGTTTGTGTGTTAAATTCTTGCTCAAATGAAAAATTAAGCTGCTAATCAAAACTTCTGTAATATAGAAGGATTACAGTAGATTTTATTCATCCTGCACCATATTTTTCCCATTTATAACATTTTTTACTTAATAAATAAAAGTTTAGAGCAAGCTCTGGTCTTGTGGGTAAAAACGCCCAGCAGTAAATGTCAGAGAAAGGTTGCTTTAACTCAAATAGCCATTCTGTACATCCGCGCTGAGCAGAAAAGCATCTCAACTACTGACAACCTGAAGGAGGATAGGCTACAAGGTAAAAAAACATATTCAGTTACACACTCCTGGTAGCCAGACTACAGGAATCTGAGTTTACACTGGATATTGATTTGATATTGATTTCACCTGTAATCTAAACATTAATCTACATCTTCACACACTTGTCCTTGTCTTCACTGTTTCCTTTACAGATTTGCCAGGTTCTCAGTTCCACCTCGATGCTGTGCCAAGCCCCAGCGTTGCCCGGTGGCCTGAGCAGGCAGAAGGAGGTGCTGGAGAAACCTGACGAGTTCGGCTTCATCCTCGACAACGTGCAGGCCGTCCTGGCTCTCAAGAACATCAATTTTCTGTATTACCCTAACCCTGTGTTTGAGCCTCTCAGTCCATCTGGAGTGCAGGAGCTCAAGCCTGGATCGCCCATTATTCTAAAGGTGGGCGCTTAGTTATGCTGGATAAAATGCGTCTAACATCAGAATGTCTTATCATTTATTCATTTAACATTCTTAATATGCTTAGGGGTTAAAAAATTTTGGTAATAACTTACATTTCTAAGTTTAAAATGGGAAATGTATGTATGAGAAAAAAAAAAACATTACTAATACTAATACTAGGGATGTGTAAATGAGTATCGGTATAAGCGCATCCATATTTTAACTAATTAAATAAACTTGTACAAAATATGTGTTTCAGGGCAGAAACTTCCTCCCCCTGACCCCCGGGGGCAACGGCAAACTAAACTACACCGTCCTGATCGGAGAAAAGCCCTGCGCCTTAACCGTATCTGACACCCAGCTGTTGTGCGAATCGCCCAATCTAACCGGACGCCACAAAGTTCTGGTGAGTGAGCACAGTATTACGGGAATTATGGGTAATTCATCACATCACATCACAGCCTCTTTCCTCAGTAGTTTAGCATACTATTGTGTTATGGGTATTGTCTGGCCTTGGAGGCAGGTGTAAAGAGAACAAATAGCTTCTTAGTATGACATATGAGAGCTGAAGAGAACCTAATAACGGCTCTGTTTGTGATTTGGAGTGGCAGTGTGAGGCTGACGCCACCTGGCCCGCTGACAGACGAATGGCAGACAGAATTGCAGATCCGTTTACCATCACAAACACACAAACACAGCTGGCAATGTGTGTCCGTCTGCTGCGGCCTCCGTTTGTGCAATATTACTCAGCAAAACGCCAGCTTTTTGGTGAAAAATCCAAGACGTCGTATTTAAGAATGTATTTGAGCAGCGCTTTGGTTCATGTATAAATATAAAATACCTCGAAATATTTGTGTAGGTGTGTTTGTGGCAGATTAATCTCACGTTGAAGGTGTGATGCACAGTTTGTTACTGTGTGCACTGTAAATGGCGTTTGAAGGCTCAACAAATCAGGAGAGGACAGAAAGACATATTAATAGGATAGGACATGATGAGGAGGGGCAGGATAGGACAGAACAGGACAGTACATCAGAGAATCGCATACTGTATGGTAGGGAAGGACTGGACAAAACAAGACCATTCAGAAAAGAATAGAATAGAGTAAGACAGGACATCAATGGACAGGACAGGATAATATAAGACTGGCAGACAAGTTAAAGTCTCAATAGTACATGACTGAACAGGACAGAGTTGAACACTCAAATGACCACATGGACAGGACAGGACAGGACAGGATAGGATAGGATAGGATAGGATAGGATAGGATGGGATAGGCTGAGACAACACAGGATAGCATTGGACAGTATAGGGCAGGACTAGACACTACAGGATAGGGATACATCAAGACAATACAGGTTACAGAATAAGGATGGGGCATGGTAAAGGAAAACAGGACAGATCAGATTCAGACTACAAACACAGTTTTATATGACAGTTACAGACTAAACACATTAGGACAAGACAAGGACATGACCAAATAGAACAGAGCAGGACAGGACAGCAGAGGACTGGATGTAAAAAGGTAGAACAGGGCAAAGCAAACCAGACGGGACAGATTTCATGTTCATGTGGTGGATTACTGGGGGTTTATGCAGAACATCCCGGACAATCAGATAACAGGGACAGCAATATAAAATATGTGCAACTGACCGATAATGAAACAGGACAGGCCAGTACACACAATAAATATACAATAAATACCACAGTACGCACAATAAATACCACAGTACACACAAAGTAAATACCACAGTACACACAATAAATATACAATAAATACCACAGTACGCACAATAAATACCGCAGTACACACAAAGTAAATACCACAGTACACACAATAAATATACAATAAATACCACAGTACGCACAATAAATACCACAGTACACACAAAGTAAATACCAC
>JAOVVB010000015.1:14839770-14853943 GCA_028570985.1 Heterobranchus longifilis
ATACATTTTTCAGCAGATAATGTTTCAGATTTATCAAATTGTAGGACGTGAACAGTTTTACCTGTAATATTACCAGTAATTTTAAAACTTAAATATGGGAGCGGTTGTAATGTTTAATGTAATGGAAAGAAAATGGAAATGGAAAGAGACAGTGAGTTTACAAGGAAGACGTTATTTCAATTTTAAACCTTCGTCCCTCATCCGGTCTTAAAACAATCAGGGGTGTGTGTTGACTTTATGTAAAATATAAAACGAGACGAATAAACATCATGCAGCTTTTTGTTTGAAATGAAGCAAGAATCCATCACAGATTAGTACCACTGTAAAAATTTTACCGTATATAGTATTAAATGTGAGCGAGTCACAAAAACTGTTTTATGGCGAGTTTATATTTGTGCGACAGAATATTCAGGCTTTTTCGTTGTGGCTGGAATGTGGCGTCAGATTTGACCGAATTTATCCATTGCGCATTTGTATATTTTGATTTGATTAGCTAATTTGAATAAAACATTTTGCAGTGTCTAAAAGCATACAGCTTGCTTATATTTAAAAAAAAAAAAAATTAAACTAATTTGTCTTGAAGCCCTTCAGCAGTGTAGAGTATATATACCATAGACTAATTATAAACAGTATAAACACAGTCACTTCCATTAATTTCAGCAGAATTCGCTCAGCAGGACAGCATGGCTCAAAGCCATGTCGTTAAATTCCCGTGAAAGCCATCAATCATGATGCATTGCTCAACATCCAGACGAAAATGAGAGCAATCACAGAGATGTAGACGCAGTTTATCCAGGATATGGCATGTCGTAAACATATCCACGGTTGCTTCTGCCTCTTTCTTTTTCCGGTACTCAAGTTTTTTGCCAGCCTTGTGGTGTTTACAGCGTGGAAGACGGTTATACTATGGGACATCATAATATGAGTCTGAGTGACTCCAGATGCTGGAAAGAGTGGTGATGATGGCAGGAGAAAAGAGAGAAGGACAGAAAAAATTAATGCACACGTAAGCAAAGACAGTTCTGTGTCCCATATACAGTATCTTCTGAATAGTGGAGAGATAGAGAAGCATTATGTGTAGTCAGCTCCAGAATTATTGGCATCCTTCATGAAAATGGACCAGAATATTATAATAATAATTATACGGTGGCATGGTGGCGTAGTGTTTAGCACTGTGGTCGTGTACTTCTAGGAGTCCTTCGGCTTCGATTCCCACCTTGGGGTCCGTGTATGTTCTCTCTGTGCTTGGTGGGCTTCCTCCAGGTACCTTGGTTTCCTCCCACAGTCCAAAGACATGCAGATTAGGCTGATGGTGTTGCCAAATTCCCCGTAGTACCCCATAGTGCCCCATTGATTATGTACCCCACCTCGTTCCCTAAGTCTCCTGGGATAGGCTTCAAGCCCCCCGTGACCCTGTATACAGAATAAAGCAGTATAGATGACGAGTAAGTGAATGAATGAATTAATAATAATAATATTAATAAATAATAATAATAATAATAATAATAAAGCATATTTCCTACTTGCAAAATGCAGCTCAAAATGCGTTGAAAGGTTTAAAAACAAAGATGTATATAATAAAATAAAAGCTAAAAGAAGAAAATAGTTACAATGAGGAGTGATAAGCTGTGTGTATACTAAGTTTCAAAATCCAAAAGTAACATAATCATTATTACTAATTAATTAATTATTATCATAAACATAAATAAATAAACATACATCATTATTATTATTTTTATTATATTTATTATTTTTATTGTTACGTTGAATATAATTCAAATAGAGCTCAGAGCATCCAAACACAAATAAAAAAATGATAAATAAAACATAATTCAAAAAATTAAATAATTTATTACAAAAAAGGACAATTAAAAAGTGCAAGGATTTAAAAAAAAAACTTAAATATGGTGTAATATAAATGTTCCAGTTAAAGTAAATCAAATAGAAGCTACTATAGTGCCTAAACACTATAGTGAAAGTGTTTTTTAATTATTGGATAAAATAAGCTTTATATGAAAATCAGTGCAGATTTTCAAGAGAAGCTACCCTGAAAAAGGAATTCTAATTTTCCCTTAATAACGTTGATTGCAAAAAATATTAGCACCTCATGGAGTAGTTATAATGAATGCAACCTAATTTTTTCTTCTTAAAAAAAATGCAATCTAATTTGCATTAGAAGCCATAAATGTCCAGACAGACAGACATGCAGGGAGACAGGCATGTAGATCGAATCATATATATTACTGTATATATGTAGAATAGTCTCAATTCAGGGGTCGCATCATTAGAAGGAAGTGGTCTACGCGCTGTTCGTGGGCGCGTGGTCCTATTCTACAGAGGATTTCCTATTTGCGTCAAGGAGTGCCGTTCCTGTCACCTAGCAACCTTCAGTGGTGCTATTGGACTTGTTACGGAGAGAAAAATGACAAAGCCAGAAATTTAGATTTTACATTTTTGATTCATCACATGTTGCAAGAAATTGAGATGCTTCACCGCAGGTGCCGGTCGGTTACACTTGTGTAACGACACTTAACCACATTTTGTGAAAACCTGTCTCTCAGGGAGTGGATTTCATGTAAGAGTTTTTTAAATATTTAATAGTATTGTTAGCTATTCGATTCGATGAAATCAGGTCCTTACATCTGAGTGTGTACGCCTCAGGTCCTGTGTCCGTCCTCATCTCTTCCCAAAGCCTCCTGGGATGGGTTGACCCATAAAGGATGTACCGTGGGATCCGTTGTTGTTAGGGGACAGAAGGACATATTTGTCAGGCGAATTTGAAGGAGCATTCAAAATGGGACAATAGCTTACATACAGTACACCTTTAACACAAGACAAGAAATAAATGACCAGAGGATCTTGATATAGGGACACTAATGATGAACTAAACACCTGAATCAAACCTGGTCACAGTAACAGGATTAAAATCAGAGCTCTAAAAGGAATAAGAAGCTCACACCTGCACACCTCCGTATGAAATCCTCATTCATCACTGTGAGACATTTTTGGGAACTTCAGGAGTGTGGAATGACCTTCAGCGGATCTGATCCTGAGACACCTGTTCAATCCAGGACAAGCCTCTGAGACATGACACGCTCTGACACATTCATCATCAAAATATAATCATGATTAATTAGCCCTGGAACTAATTATAGAAGCCGGGAAAACATTAGAGGGATTAAGGGAATTCTGGGAATGTCAAATCTCCTGGAATCAGTGCTAATTTGATGGGGAATATAGTCATGTTCAAAAGTTTGTACCCTTTACGAATTCCAGTCATTCTGTGTGTTTTTGTGTTTTAACCGATCAGCTCCGATCAGATGATTTTTATTATGTTTTTTTTTCACGTAACAAAAAAAACAAAACAAAACCGAGAATTAAAAGACGGGGTATTAACCTTTGAAACAGACTGCGTAGACAATCTTTGAAAGAAAGGAATGAGGTAAATTTTGACTTCACACCACAGCAATACGGAGTTCTCGATTCCGATTGGTCAAAAGATGTAACAGTAATCGTTGCCATGGTAACAACAAATCTGGAGAAACCTGATGATAGACAGATGAAAAGCTTGATGATAGATGGAGAAGCTTGATGTTATGTGATGGAGAACAATCATGTGTCATTGCTCATACAGTACAGGGAGGCTCTCTCGTAGAAGATGTTTGTTTGTTTGTTTATTTGTGGATATAATAAAAAATAGAACCGTTTTTTAATGAATAAAAAATTGCAGTTGTTGGCAAATTGCTGAGTAAGAGAAATAAAACACTCCAGGACTTCAGGTTTATCTCTCTCTCTCTTCATCTTTTTCTTTTTCTATTCATCCATATATATATTTACCTCTCGATCAGTCTCACTTTCTGTTTCTTTTATTTTCTCATTTCATCTTTCTTTCTCTCTTCCTTTTTCTTATACTTTTTATTCTTACACACTTCCTTTGTCTCCTTCATCTTTCATTGTCTCTTAGATCCTTCTCTCTCCTTCTGTGACCCATCAGTGATTCATTTCCTACACAAGCACACCCCCACACGTGTTTACTCCCTTACATGAAGCATGTACGTTTTTGTCCTCCATTTAGGTCCAAGATGAAACAATGAAACATTTCCAGAATAAAATCATGGCCGCAGTTTCCAGCTTTATACAGACACGCAGGAGTAGGAAAGTACGCCATGCTGTATCGCCTTTCACTGTCGCCGCAGTTTAAATGAACAGGAAATAAAAAACACGCCACACTTCAGGATCGAGCTGGAAACGAAAGATTTTTCAAAGAAAAAAAAAGATTTCTTCCTTTAGAAATCACTCAAACAGGCAATCAGTTTTATTGAGCGCAGTAAGGAGGTGTCCGCGTCTTCGCCGCCTGACTCGCTTTCTATCCGATCGTGAAAGAAATCGAAGGCAAAATTTGTGTCGCGTCCCTGAAATAAAGAGCTCTGGTGTAATGGAAAGTTCAGAGCCGCGATTATCACGAGAACATCGAGTAAAGGCGCTTTGCAGACCGAAGGTTCTTCCACAGCATGTGTCATCGAGAACCTCGAGAACCTCGAGAACCTCAGGGCCAGCGTGGGAGGATTTGAGCAGAATCACAGTGATGGTTTTATACTATAGAGCATGATAACTAGTGAGAAATTAAATTAAAGTCCATGCTCAGTCCCTCTCTCTCTCTCTTTCTCTCTCTCTGTTATTCTATCTCTCAGTCTTTCTCTCTCCATCCATTTATTTTCCCTCTCCATCACTTTCTCTGTTTCTTTCTCTTTCTAATTCTGTTTCGTTATTTTTCTTTCTCTCGCTGTCTCTGTCTCCCGCATTCTGTCAAATTCTGCTTGTCTTTCTCTTCGTTTTTTTCTCCCCTTTGCTCTTTATCATTCTCACTTTCTTTCTGTCTCACTTTGTTTTTCTTTCTTTTTATACTCATTCTTTCTCTTTTTCTATTTCTCTCTCTCTCTTTTTCTCTCTGTCTTTCACATTTTTCTCTCTCCTTCTGTTTTTCATCTCTTTCTTTCTATCGTTCTCTTAGTGTCTTTCTCTTTCTTTCTCATATTGTCTCTATCTCTCTATCCGTCTGTCTCTGTCTCTATTTTTTTCTCAGTTTCAGTTCCTCCATCTTTAGGCTCGTCTCCCGTCTCCCTCAACATTATTTACTTTCTCTTTTATTCACTCTATTCCTCTCATTAACTCTTTTTTCATCGTCCTCTCTCCATCAGTCTCTATCTCTGCTTTTATCTTTCTTTCTTTCCTCTCTATTCATCTCTCTCCCTTCCTCTTTCACTTTCTTTTTGTTTTTCCATCCCACTCTCTATCTGTCTGTCTCCCTCTCTATTTGTCTCCCTTTCTCTCGTTCTTTCCATTTTACTCGGTTTTTTCAAATACATCCATTTCCTATTTTTCTTTCTCTTTTGCTATCAGTCTCTCTTTCTTTCTCTTAGTCTCTCAGTCTATCTATCTCTAACACTATATCACTGTCTCCGTCCCAGTTTCAGTATTCCTATCTTTAGATCTGTTTCTTTCTGTCACTTTTTCTCTTTTTTTCTCTGTTTTTTTCTCTATCACTCTTTTTGTCATTCTCTCATGCAATCTATCAATTTCTAGCCATGCCCCTCTCTCTATCTCTCTCTCTCTCTATCTCTCCCTCTCTCTTTCTTCACCACCATTCCAAATATCTCTTGATTACAAAATGGGTGTTTAAAATCCAGTGAAGCAGTACAGCTTTGGCAGAACAGCTCTTCTCCTCTTCCTGCCATCCAAGAAAGCACACATGATGGCTGCTCCCCATCTGTCCGGCCTGAAACCTGGGTTCAGACACGCGCGCGCAGGCAAAAGCGAACTAACAAGCGGCTTCCACAGCCATCTGTCGCATCGCTGCGCGATCCAGCATCGTCCTCCTCGCTCCTCGTTCAAAAATAGCCTCGCGTCTCTCATGGCCTCGTTTCTCAGGCAGTATAAACTACACCATAAAAAATCCACAGGTCTCCTTGTAGGTCAGGTTTGTGTGCGAGAGCGATCATTCTTTATTCAATTAAATGCTGATGATGACGGCATCCACATGCTGGAGGTCACCTGGCGGCATATGTCTGCTCATTGGAAACGCTTCGCTGGAGTCAGATCTGCATTTCTCAGGCACCGCGCACGCTGTTAGAAACAGCGCAGTTCGGTATTCGGCCTAGGAGACAAAGTGCTGGTATTAAAGTCTCTCTTTCTTTAGGACGAGCTCGTGTCAAAACCGCACCCTTGACGATCCTGGTTCTCCAACATGGAGAGAAGTCAGCTGCTAATTACAAATACATGCTGGAGTGCACGCTTGACTTAAAAATGTCGTTTCGTCTCAAAATAGATTTCAATCAAAGTTTATTTTTAAATCATCTGCAGCATAATTAAGCGATGATTTAAAAATAATCATAATTAAGCGATATCACGCTCACAATTGTGTTTATGATAAATACCAGTTATTATATACTAAATACCAGCACGTCTGAGATTCGCCTGGACGCACAGGCTGAGTACCTGACCGAACCGACCCGACCCGAACCGAACGAAGGCTAAGTCGCACGTACGCCTGGGAGCCGTTCACGTCTTTTTTGCGTCAGGGAAAAAGAAGAGAGTTTACATGTTTTTTTGTTTTTTGCGCTTTGTGCAAGATTTATTGAAGGCATAGCACTATGGAGAAGAATGTTAGCAAGAAGAAAAGGGAGCCGCTTTCAGTTTAGTTTTTAAAGCAGCTGGTGCCAAGACGAATCATAAATTAAGGTCTCAATTCATAAAAGTGAGGTTTAATGTCTATTTATTTCATATTTTACTTTATTTACATGTCTTTTCTAAATGTTTCTGAAGAAAGTATTCTCAGTTACATCATCTGGCTGGTTAGCTAGCTCACACTGATTTGTTTATTCTTGTTAAATATGTTCCCTGTGCATTCTCTCTTGTTTTTCATTTTCATCAGATGAAGTTTCTAATTATTTTAACTTTAATGAATAAAAAATTTTGCCTTGTCGTTAGCACTGCAGTAGCGACGGTTTCGAATTAGGAAGTTGAATTTTAGGTGATGAACAAACACACACGGAGAGCTTTCTGTTTTTTTACAGTGAAAGTCCCGATATGGTTATAAGGAAATACAAGCACTCTTGAA
This sequence comes from Heterobranchus longifilis, assembly GCA_028570985.1. Taxonomy (NCBI): domain Eukaryota; kingdom Metazoa; phylum Chordata; class Actinopteri; order Siluriformes; family Clariidae; genus Heterobranchus; species Heterobranchus longifilis. Next base: position 14,846,888 of record JAOVVB010000015.1, read on the forward strand.
AAGGCTCTGGACCAATCAGGTTCGTGTTGGAGCTAATCGTTTAATAAAAACCTCCGTAAGCTCTTACTGACAATTATTATATATCTAAGACGTGTATAAAGGTGTATTCCAGCTGATATGTAGAAGCTTTTTTGATATCAGATCCCAACGACGTCCTTGGGAAATAATTTGAACGGCAGTATATATAGCCGTGTCTCCTTTTCCAGTTTTAGGGAGAAAGAGAGAGGAACTGGGAAATGGAGAGAGTTGAAAAAAAACAAAAAACAGGAGTTGTCACGATTCCTGAAACTATACCCCGTTCTTCTTGCATTTCCTTTCAACCAGTTCTCTATCTCTTTCTCTCCGTCACGCTGTCTACAAACCGAGGACGTTGTGGAGGGATTTAAGTCGAGTTCAGTATCCTCCCCCTTTCCTTTATCCCAAACCCGAGTCAATGCGTATTCAGTTTCTCATCATAGCGCAGAGAATCGACCAGCCCTGGCAGCCCAGAGTCGCTGCCCCTCGTCTAACCGGCCTGGATTTGCTGGCATGGCGGGCGGTCAGAAGTTTGATTACAGGGCACGGCTGGCACACGGCGAGATAAGATGAAAGGGAAGATGAAACGTGGCCCCGTTGACTGCTGGATCACTCCTTGTTTGGTCCATCTGAGACAGTGGCTGCACAACAGGGCGGGGGGATATAATCCTTTCCAGGTGTTGTGCCAGCTTACGAGAATGGCTAGCGATTCACACACACACACACACACTCACACGCACATGCTGACACACTTCACTGTCCTGGGTTCTTAAGTGTTCTGTGAGAGTGGGGATGAATGAGGGGGGCTGCAGGTGGCAGGCGGGATTAGAACAGGCAAAGGGGGGGTAGTTTGTCTCTCTCACACACACACACACACACACATATATGTGCTGTTTGGACACATAAACCATAATCCTGAAATATTGATGCCCTGTATCACAGCTCATTGAAAACACCATGGCCACACACACACACACACACACACACACACGAGTCTAACCTCAACCTCAGAAAGCAAACCATGTTTTGTTATTTATTTATTTATTAATAAAATCCTAAAAAATGCTACAAGGTCAAAGCTCTTATTCTTTCAAGGTCATTTGGTCACCATTAAGATATTTCACACACACACCCACACACACACACACCCATCCCAGTTATTATAGTACATCTGTATGCCTCATTGTTGCTGGACCCCGAGCTCACACACTCCAGGTGAAAATATTAGAAAATATTAGTTCAGCCCTGCAGCACCTTCCTTCCATTGTAATGCGATCTTCTTTTTTTTTTCTTTTTCCTTTTTTTTTCCAGCTAAATGGCTCGAGCGCTGTGCATAATGAGCCCGTGTGTTATTACAGCGCTGTCACAGGTTCCATAAGACGTCGTTCTGGCAGGATCGCGTAATTGAAGAGCTCATATTAAAACCTCACAAACGATGGCGTGGCCCAAAACTGGAAATGAAAAGCTCAGAAAGTCCGAAGCCGTGTTTAACCACAACAAAGTCCAGACGTGTTTATTTAACGGTGGCTACACGTCTGTGTGTGCAGTAATCATGTATTTATGCTTTTCTCTCTCTCTCTTTCTGTCCAGGACTGAGTCTGTTGCGGAGAAAATGCTGACGAACTGGTTCACGTTTCTTCTCTACAAATTCCTAAAGGTGAGCCGAACCATTCGTGGACAAAGACACACAAGCGTGCGTGCGTGTGTGTGTGTGTATGAGTTGGGAATTATAAATAAGAGCCTCAAGGTCATCTGGCATGAGAAGCGATGTGCACAGAAATGCCAGATCTTTCGGGAAGGCTGGCAGAGACGCACTGCAGGTGCATGGAAGCGTATGTTGGTGTTTATGTGTGTGTGTGTGTGTGTGTGTGAGAGAGAGAAAGATCTCATGCTAATCAGCAGGTGTGTAAATCTGGTCCTGCTGACCGCAGCATTCCTCTCTTTATCTGTGTGTGAGGGTGTGAAGTGCAGCAGTCGACTCAGCTCTCCGCTGCTTTGTATCCTTCCCACATCATTAAGCAGCTAGCAAACAATTTAAAGGTGCAGTACGTCATTTTTCAAAGTCCTTTTTTTTTTTTTTCATACGCCCGAGCGGGATGAGATGCTGAATTGTTCAGACACGCTAAGATATTTTTTGACACGGCAATTTTAAGCAAAGTTCCATCCTGTTTTATTTCTTCTGTAATGGTGTTGCCGAAAAAATAAATAATAATAAATCACACGGAAATCCATTCAGTGGGTTTGTCTAGTTTTATCATATTCAGGCTTCTTAGTTGCTTAGTAGGCTGCATACGCTCACTATATATTGTACACCGCTCAGCCATAACATTAACACATTAACATCGATTATCAATTATATTCCAGTGAACTGGTGACAGGATCATGAGAATACATCGTTTTGGTCTCGCTTTCCTGGGAAGGTCTTCATGAGAGAAGGTTTCATCATGGAGCTTGATGGGTTTTGCAAAAACACTTGACACAATACTGTTCTTGCTAGAACTCCTCCAGAACAGCTGATGTTATTGTTGTTGTTGTTGTTGTTGTTTCTTAATTACTTAATTCCATATGTGTTATTTCATTCAGAGTTTTGAACTCTCCGGGCATTGTTCGACAAAATCACAAAAAAACGACACTGAATTGAGAAGCATATGCTAACAACTTACTGTATAATGATAACGCAATCAGTGAGTGCCCTGTATGTCAACAGAATTGCTGCATTCTGTATGCTCACTCCATGGGGAATTAAATAATCTGCATATTTTATCTAGTGCCCTATATGATTAGCAGAATTATGTGATTAACTACATATGCTAACTACTTTTAATATAATACAATTAACGCTGCAAGCGTCCTATACTACCTACAGTAGTAGACGTACAGTATGTGTCTGGTACACCTCGTCTCCTCACTACAAAGCGTATAAAACTCTATGCTTATGAACTGTATACCTAGCAGAATGATGTGATTAACGACAAAATCCCACTCCGTAGGATATAAAGCAATTTATGCTATTATATAGTTCCATATACGCCTAGTTAAATGATAGGATCGACTGTGTACGCTCACTACTTACTGTATGATGCAACCACCGTGTACCCTTTATATACCTAGTACGCTGATGTGATTAAGTGCACATGCTCACTACGTAGGGTATAAAACAATTTCTGCAATTGTCTGATACCTTATAGAATGATGTGATTAACTGTGAATGCTCACTACATACAGTATGCTATAATACAGTAAATGCCACTACCTAGTGCCTTAAGCCTGTAGAATTACAGATAACAACTGAATATGTTCACTGCGTAGGGTATAAAACAGTGTTTGCAATTATCTAGCAACTGTCTTGCTTAGAGGAGTATGTGATTAATTGCATACGCTCACTACATAGGGTGTTATACAGATAAAGCAGTTTCCTGTTGGCCCTAGTAGCATGACATTAGTTTCATGGCAATTAAAGGTCTTGAAAACCTCTGAATTATGTACTATCGGCTATTTTTAATGCTTTCATTGTAAATGAGCTACAACTTCAGCATATGCCGCTGTCTAGCTTTGTTTTGCCGATTGCCCTTTGAATAGAACAGATGTGAAAGATCACCCTGCTGAGGCCAAAAAGCAGCGCAGAAAGTTCCTCTGAAAAGGGCTTGAGACGGTGATGCAACTGATCCGAAACAAGCCGCTATTTTCCTCTTTCCCTTTTCTAGGAGTGTGCCGGCGAGCCCCTGTTTTCCCTCTTCTGCGCCATCAAGCAGCAGATGGAGAAAGGCCCTATCGACTCCATCACAGGGGAGGCGCGCTACTCTCTGAGCGAGGACAAGCTCATCAGGCAGCAGATCGACTACAAGACACTGGTGAGAGTCAAACAGAGCGAACAGAGCAACTGGGAGAGAGAGAGAGAGAGAGAGAGAGGGGATGGTGGAAGGTGAGAGGAGACATGGACGATGGGGGAGGTTCTCACTTCCTGTCACGTCTAGCTCTTCGGGGTGACTGATCTTTATGGCCGACAGGGATCACATCAGCTACTCATGACCCCTAACCCTGCACCTTATCATGGAGTCATTGGTGTTGTCATGTTCTGTACATCATACAGACAGATCGTTGCTGTGTCTTCTTGGGACTCGTGTGTGTGTGTGTGTGTGTGTGTGTGTGTGTGTGTGTCTGGTTCTGTAGCTGTAACGCCTGCGGTACATGTATTCCTTTTATGGCAAATTGCATTTCTTTATTGAGTAAAAAAATGACACTTTAGATTAAGACCACGCCTACTTTTAAACACATTTGAAACTCTAAACAACTAGAGATACTGTACAGATACAGTGAGCTGCATTTGGTTATACCTCTCTCGAATAGGAAGGTTCTAGACCGAATACCTCGACCCAGATCATGACCTTCACACTGACATTCCTTCAGTGCGCTGTAACTGACTGAGGTGCCTTCGCCATCCCATAATAATAATTATAATTTTTTTTTTTTTATAATAAAAACGCTTACAGTCGGATCAGCTTCACGGAATGTGTCTTTTCCTGCGTACCGTGTAATTACATCAGAGGTTGATGATAGTCATCACGTCGCCATCAACGTCGTCCTGAAGGATGACGAGTCTGATGATGAGGAAGAGGATGGCAATCATCGAGTTAATTGTGGAGCAGGGTCTCGGCTCCCCGAGGTGTCCTGACACCTTTTTACACATTCGCACTCTTACAATTACACCTCACGATGCCTCATTCACTGCTCATTACACACACGCAGTCGCCTCACACACATACAGTGCACACACGTACGGCAGCTCTCTCTGACGTGATTATTTAACTGGGTCACTCTTATGAATATGGAAGTTAATCTATGTGAAGTAAAATGTATCCGTCCAAAGTTCTCCCGCTCCTTTTCCTAATTTGAAAATAATCCGTCCTTGGGTTTCTTTTAACGGCCGTGTGTTCTTGTCGTCTAGGTGGTGAACTGCATCCATCCGGACAACGAGAAAAGCCCGGAGATTCAGGTCAAAGTCTTGAACTGTGACACAATCAGCCAAGTGAAGGAGAAGATCCTGGATGCCATCTACAAGAATGTTCCTTATTCCCACCGCCAGAAAGCCTCAGACATGGATCTAGGTAAAAAAAAAAAAAAAGTGATACCTCGGCATATGGATTTAAGGCGAAAATTTGTATTGCGAAACGTATTTTCCCATAAGAAATAAGGTAAATGCAGATAATCCGTTCCAGCCAGCCAGAAATATTACCAATATTACAAAATTTCCAACAATATAATCATATTTTTGTCTATAAAAACAATCCAAACAATTAGGAAAGACATGTAAATGAAGTAAAATATGAAATAAATAGACATTAAATATTAATATAAATGTTAATATATGATGTCTCTCGGCACCGGCTGTTTTAAAATCCAAACTGAAAGCGGCTCCCTTTTCTTCTTGCTGCCGTGCTTGCTTCTTGCACAAAATGCAAAATTAAATACACAAAGAACAAGCTCAATTTAATTAAATTTAATTTGTATAGCGCTTTTGTCATTGTCGGAAAGCAGCTTTACACAATCAAAAGAAAATTTGGGAACTCTGTATGAAATATGAATGTGTATGAATCAGAATGATCAGATCGTCGAGGGCGACGGTGGCAAAGAAAAACTCCTTGAGATGTCAATAGGAAGAAACCTTGAGAGGAACCAGACTCAACAGGGAACCCATCCTCATTTGGGTGATAACGGAGATTGCTTGGCTTTCCACTGACGCAAACGAGTTTTGATGCGCCCACAACTTTTGGTTCAGCTTGGTTCGGTCCCTCGTATGCTTCGCATTTTCAAGCCAAATTTCTTGCAAAATTTCCTTTCTTAAGTTTTTTAACTTTTCAAGGCGCCCCGAGACACCACTGCATTCTGAAAACACAAATGTGTTTAGATCTCAGACGTCTCCCGGGATTGAGATTTGCCCCTTTTTAAGCCATATTTTTTTCTCGTGCTCTTTGCCTTTCTCATGGTCGCCACATCGGATCATTCGATCCACAGGGTAATGGCACAACAGTGGGTTTTATATCCGGGTGTAGGGGGTTAAGGACTTTGTCCGCGGGCCCAACAATGGCAACCCTGTAGGTACTGTATTGAGGCTCGAACCCCCAACCGTCCCATCGGCAACCTTGAGCTTCATCTCTCTGATCCTCCACTGCCCCCTTTTTAGACGGCCAAAAATATCGAAAAGTAATGGAATTACCCACATGGGAAATGAATCCCACCCTAGTAAGGCTTATTATTCAACTCGTCCTGTCTAAAACAGGTTTAATCCTGGCCCGAATGGTGCACAGTGTATGATGTTGTCCTGGATCATGAATCATGTCTACAGAAATGTAGAGCATGACTTTGCCACAGCTTTGCAACTTCATGGTCAGTTTGTTCGTGTTTTTTGTTTTGTTTTTTCCCTTGTAAGGTTCTTACTGCACAGAGATCAATGCCATTGACTGAAGCGACAACATTGGATGACAGGACAAAGGAAAGAGAGTCCTGCTCACTGTCTCATGAGTTTTTTTTGTTTTTTTTTTACAGTCTTCTCGCCCACAATGCACACTGACGTACATATGGTGGAACTTATTTTTACACTTTGATTTGACAGCAGAGAAAAAGAGATTAGTAGTTAGTAGATGGCGAAAAAAGAAATTGTATTAAAAGCCTGCACAATTCCATTTTTCCATTCACAATTTGCACAATCAGGGCAGTCCATCACAACCCAGCAGCTAGTCATTTCCTTTCTGAGGTTTTTTTTTTTTTTTTTTAATCCTCGATCTCCCCGAGCTGTGTTGCATCTACTGTAAGTGGCACATTTTTATAATGAGTTATATATGAACCTTGCCGCTTATTGCACCTTGGTTGTCTACATTTTTTTTTGCTGTGTAGAGTAATGGTACAGTTTTTGGAGTGGGAGCTTCAATAATAAGAGAGAAAAGACGGCTTTTTATTCAGGCTTTTGAATGATGATCACATGCCAAAAGTTTCAGATTATTAGGCATATTTATCATGTGACAGGGATATAAGCATATTTAGAAG
>JAOVVB010000015.1:14861399-14877436 GCA_028570985.1 Heterobranchus longifilis
ACATTTTGTGTGACAAACATGCAAAAGAATAAGAAATCAGGAAGGGGGCAAATAGTTTTTCACACCACTGTATATGTCATAGTTTCTTTCTTTCTTTCTTTTCTCTCTCTCTCTCTCTCTCTCACTCACTCACTGACGATCATGTCTCTCCAGACGAAGGTCGATACTACTTCCAGCACAAGTTGCTCGTTCCTTTTTTCTTTCTTTTTTTTTTCTTTCACTACTCTTCTGATGAACTTCGACAAAACATTCTACACTTTAAGCTCGTTTTACTTTTCATCCATTCAGTCATTGCTCGATTTCATTACTTACAGTTTCACAAATTAAGCCTTCACCGAAGACTGAAGACACAGAACTCAACAGTAAAACAAACTACCGTACAGTATGTCATACTTTTCTGATTCATTCGTTCCTTTACTCTTACTTTTACTACTCTCCAGCTGGACTCTTATAATAAAACATATTACTTTATAAGCTGGTTTTTACTCACATTCATTTATTCATTTATTCACTCATTCATTTTTTCATACATTCATTCACTGTTACCTTCTGTTGCCACCATACGGAGTCAGCTACTACATTAAACGCCGCTCCGCAGCTACACACAGCATAAATCCTCATCTTTTTTTTCCCCCTGCGAATAGGAATAAGAATAGCAGGGTGCCTTCAGCTCTAATTCTGTCTCTCACCAGTCAGACACATCCTGCCCCGTCCAAGGCGCTGACATTAATTCTTTGATTTCCTGTCGGGAAACATCTCACTGTGTTATATAAGCTCTTGCTGACATTTTCTATATCAGTTTGAATGCTATCAGCAATCGAGAATCTCACCAAAGTGCCAGTTCACGCACTCGGACTCGCTCTCTATGTGCGATGATGGGCGTAAAAAAAGAAAAAGAAAAAAGAAAGACTTCACTTTCCCCCGATGATTTTTATAATAGCTTAAGATACTGATGAACTTAATAGCTGTAATTGCTTCACTATTACCAAGAAGTGGTTTTCCATTCCCGTCATGCTCCCTGTGTGGTCAGAGTCACTCTCCTTTCTCTCCAGACCTCGCTCATATATTTCACATTATCTGTGTAATGAACAGCAGTTATAACTCTCTGGTTAGATTCCGGATAGATAAAATAATGCGGTAATTGTCTCCAAAGCCCTGCGCTCATGTATTCACCAGCGCCTCCGAGAAGATTCATAGACGATCCGTAGACGATCACCTTAATTAACCCTGTAAGTGTGTCAGGCATTGGGTTGCCAGTTTGTGCTGAGACAGGGAAAACTCATCGAGATGGAAAATCCCTTGTCTTCGTGCTGATTGAATCCATTTGTCTGCTTGGTCAAGGCGCTTTCATAAAGTTGCATTGCCTGAGTGGTTATATCTGAAAATCCATTATTGAATTGGGAGCAGGAGAGTCTAGATTTCCACAAAAGTAATTTTTACGATCTAAAAAAAAAATCAAACAAACAATAAGAATGGGTTGCTAGTGTACTTCCATACAGAATGAATTCAAATTTTAACTTATATTATATTATATTATATCCCAGTGCTTCTCAAGAAGGTGATTGATCAGAATGTGTTGATTAATTTTCCATAAAATCAGCTCTGACAGTAATGCATTTCCATATCCCAGGTTTGTATTAATGTGTTATCGTTTCTATAGCAACAGCTCATTCACAGGGACTTGCATCTCAGACGTACCACATATACGTAGTTTCTAAAAAGCGTGTTTTTTTTAGTTTTTTTGCTAAATGATTTATAGTCGATGTGGTGGAGAAATCTGTAAGGAGATTTATTTGATGTTCTACTAGCTATTTTTGACAGTCAGAGATAAAGAAGTAACTTGAAGCTTTTCACCACAGGATAGATATTGCTTTGTTGCCACATAAGTAATGCCATGAGCAATATCAGGAAGGTCTGTTGTTGCATATTTAGCTGTAAGATAAAATGTGTGTTAACGTTGGTGAATTGCTGTGGTATAACTGTAATAAAATGTTTCAGGAGTGCTGATTAACTCCAAAGCCTATAGAGTGTGTACTGTATGTTCTCTGCATGTGATTAAATGGTACAGAATTTTTTTCTGTTTGTTCTGTAATAAGTAATCATTGTTTCATACATCTGCAGGTGTCTGATAACGTACTGGTGGCCCTCGTACCGAAACAGGTCACGGCCTACAACTCGGTCAACAACTCCACTGTCTCCAGGACATCCGCTAGCAAATACGGTAGGCATCATGCTTATAATTAAAAAAATACATGCCAGACTTCCGTCTGACAGCGCATGCAAGTTTCTGCCGATGTGTGTCCCAATTTCATTGAAGGTGAGAGCAGACATGAGAGTGAAATGAGAAGCATCTCTCTGCAATATCTAGATAGAAAGGCAAGAACCTGAGAGGGCTTTACATGAAGAGAGTCGCCTTTACACAAAGGCAGACGGAGGAGGAAAATGAGTCTCTTTGCACTTGACTTCCCTGCTGAGACGTAGCCGTCCAACTCGTATCTCCCAGCGTGCTGTTGGATCCGATAAAGTAGAAGATCAAAGGCCTGGGGCAGTGCGAGCACTCTCCAACACACATCAAATAGAGCATTAACAGCGTCTCATCTCCATAGTCTTTCACCTTGGCTCCAAATTAGACCTAAATGAAGGGAGAGAGGCTGTGTGTGTGGCAGTCACATCCCGTGGGGTGAGAAGGAAAAGTGAGAGAGTGGATGCCATACATCTTTTTAGTACCTTTTTAAATTAATTTCAAACGAAAGGGAGCTTTCAAATGAACTTTTTTCAAATGAGATGAACTGAAGATGCTGTTTGAACTAACAAAATACAAAAGACCAAGGTCCAAGAGAAAAGGCATGAGCTCATTACGCCTCACTCCTCTCTGCATCCAAACTCATGCATGCAATTTACCACCGAGTGTCTGAAGGCTGAGGACTGGCATGCAGAGCGCTCTTCATTGTTGTGTGTTTGGGGATTTGTATAGTCCAAATGCCTACAGCTGCACTGCAGTGTTTCACCAAAGTTAATTATTAATATCCTTATTAGTAATCTCACCTGATTCTTACAGAGCCTATTAAAGCTTAGAGCAAGAAAAAATTGCTAATACAAACTAAAGGACTATATTAATTTATGACACGCTATGCTATACAATATCGTACTATGACATACCAGACTGCACCAGACCATACCACCCCATACCATATAACACTATACTATAACATACTATACCATATGACACTATACTATACCAAACTATACCTTACAATACTACCCTATACCCTACCACACTATATTATTCCATACTATACCTTACAATACTACACTATACCATACCATGTTATACTATACTATACTTTACAATACTACATTATACCATACCACACTATACTATACCTTACTATACCTTACAATATTACACTATACCATACCACACTATACTTTGCAATACTACACTATACCATACCATGCTATACTATACTATACTTTACAATACTACATTATACCATACCATGCTATACTATACTTTACAATACTACATTATATCATACCACACTATACTTTACAACACTACACTATACCATACCATACTATACTTTACAATACTACATTATATCATACCACACTATACTATACTTTATCTTACAATACTAGCCTATACCATACCACACTATACTTTACAATACTACCCTATACCCTACCACACTATATTATTCCATACTATACCTTACAATACTACCCTATACCCTACCACACTATATTATTCCATACTATACCTTACAATACTACCCTATACCATACCACACTATAGTATACCATACTGTATCTTACAATACTACCCTATACCATACCACACTATATTATTCCATACTATACCTTACAATACTACACTATACCATACCATGCTATACAATACTATACTTTACAATACTACATTATACCATACCACACTATACTATACCTTACTATACCTTACAATACTACCCTATACCATACCACACTATACTTTACAATACTACACTATACCATACCATGCTATACTATACTATACTGTACAATACTACATTATATCATACCACACTATACTATACCTTACTATACCTTACAATACTACACTATACCATACCACATTATACCATACCACACTATACGATACCATACTATACCTTACAATACTACCCTATACCATACCATAACACACTATACTATACCATACTATACCTTACAATACTACACTATACCGTACCATACTATGCTATACCACACCATACCATAACATATCATATTATATAATACCATGAAAAATACTACACCAGATCATACTACACTCTGCCATATTATAATGTACTATACTACACTATATTACACTATACCATACCAACCATATCATACCATAACATACCATACCATTCTATAGTGCACCCCACCATAGTATATTATACAATACTATACCATAGCATCCATACCACACCACACCGTACCACACTGTACTAGACCTTACCATATTATACCATACTATAACATACATTGGGTCTGTGGGTTCTTGAAAAATCGTAATTTGTTCAAAATTGCATTTTATATATTTAAACTTAGAGACTATACTCTTTCAAACTATACTATGGTTTAACATTTTATACTTTACTTTACCATGCAATCCTATTCTACATTAATTTATACCTATATTATGTTGTATTACAATACTGTTCAATACATGAGTATGCATATTTGTTAATCTAAATTTACATTGTACAAAACAAAATGTAAAGCTTGTACTTTACCACATTCCATGCTCAGGAATGCTGCACTGTGCTATTCTATATTATATTGTACCCTATTATAATTTACAGTATTATACTATATCATACCATACCTTATCTTAGAATAGATTCTAAGCGAGTAAAACCTACAGATTTACCGTTTTCAGTGTTATCAGGCTGTGAGAATCCTACGCACAATTATTAACCCTTTCCCTTATCTACATACACATTCTCCTCTTTTGTTTCTGTGTCCTGATTGTCTGCCATTTTTTCTTTTTTTTCAGTTTCTTTGTCTTTTCCCTCCACTGGTCAGGAACAGTTTTGCTGTCTCGCAGCAAAATTGTTCTCTCTCAAGAGAAATTGATTTCTGCTGCATCTAACATGGTGAAAACACTATGTGTGTGTGTTTTCTTTCTTTACCACATCATGAGTTTTTTGCTGATCAGTTCCTTTCACGCTGCGTAAAGATTCCCTGAGCTCCCTGCCTTTTTTGTTTTGTTTTGTTTAAATGTCATGCTCGCCCCTGCCACTGGTGGAGCCATAAAACTTTCATCTGCCTCAACACCTGTTCGATTGGTCATCTGCCAGGGCGAGCACTGGAGACGTGATGAAAAATTAAGTGAGCCATACGTGCTAAAACATTAATATCCAATTTTCAACCTGGTGTGAGCAGACAGACCCGGATTCGAACCATCGAGCACACTGGTTACAAAAAAAAAAAAAAAAAAAACGGGATTGCCACCTGTGATCTTTTCTATCTCACTTTTTTTCTTTCCTCCAGAAAACATGATCAAATACACAGGCAGCCCAGACAGCCTGCGCTCTCGTACCCCCATGATCACACCTGATCTGGAGAGCGGAGTCAAAGTTTGGCACTTGGTGAAAAACCATGAGCACGGAGACCAGAAAGAGGGCGACCGCGGCAGCAAGATGGTCTCTGAGATTTACCTGACCAGACTGCTGGCTACTAAGGTGAGCTTATTTTTCCACATTAATCCCTGGAAGATGCAATGCACTTGTTTAACACAGAATATTTTTCTCATAAACAGATACTTATTCGCTCATCATTTTCGTTAATGATCACCATTAGAGTTATTACGTACTGAACCAACACAGGAGCAATATATTGGTAAGGGATGAATTGGAACGCTGTGCTTCAATCAGCCTCAGCTGGAGCGATGTGGAGCATTTAGATTGGATCATTTGCAAACTATAATTTGTGCCGATTTGTTATTTATACTTATACAACCTGTGTCACAATTAACAGCATAATAATTAATCATAAAATAACACACTGTGGTTCATTTTTAAACAGCAGATTAAACCAGGAACATTTATCTCACAGAGCAATCTGTAAGATCTGAACATTAATCTAGCAGGGCTTTAACATTAAAACATGAATATATGTTTGTTTGTTTTTATCCTCTATAGTATAATTTCTTTCTGTTAATAAATGTCCTCAGATGGATTATTTGTTTACTTTTTTGGAACCGAGGTCCAGTGGTTGTAATAAAAATGCACAGAATACATTGAAGAAGTGAGAAGTGAAGCTGAGTCTGATTTCTTTATAGGGCAGACTGTAGATTCATGTGGCCTGTTGAACGATGGCCTGAGTCAGACCGGGTGTAGTCAATGTTTAATAGGAAAAATGCAAGTCAGTAGTCATTAAGTAGTGGGACATGGGACAACTGGATCAAAAACAGGATCAGGAAATGAGAAAAAGGAACCATGAAACATGAAAATCTTAGGAAATGAACGGACAGCTTACGTTGAGTAATGAGTAATCAGACATGGAACAGGGACCGAACCAGGAATCAAACCCGGCCCTTTCGCCTGACAGATGCACTTTTTTGTTTTTGTTTTGTTGTTGTTGTTTTTTTCTTTATTTAACACCTTTGGAAGAGAAACCATAGACTGGACAAAGCCTCAGTGACACCACCCATGGGTTTTCTTGGAAAACGGTTTTAAAGCTCAACTGTGCGCTCCCTGATCGTCGCCATCATCAGATGGGTGGAACCAGTGGAGCCTGGCTGTTGGTTGGAACATGCCAACTTACCTCAGTTACCACAGGCTAGCTATGTTAGCTTTAACGTAGTTAAAATACCAAGGTTGCTAACATACATTTTTATACCAATGCTACTTTGCGTTTGATTGAATTCCATCATCCGCACTTTACCTGTCGTCATTTTTACATTTTACATTTCTTATGGTAAAAATGATTTTCAGTTTACCTGTATAGTTAAAGTGATGCACAGCAAACGACATGTGATTTGACATCTACAAAGAAGCCACACCCCTAATTATGCACAGTTTTATGGCTCGACAAATGAGTACAGCTGTCATGAATTAGGAAATCTAAGCTATTGAGAACAAAACTGTTTTTTGGTTTTGTTTTGTAAAATGTTAGGCATTTTAACATTGGACTTTTTGCGGTTTGACTCACTTTTGAATTCATTGAAGTCATTTGAGGAACTGCATGTTCTGGACTAATTTCTCAGAACTGGAGGTGAACTGAATTCTGAAAGAAACTGAAAGTAGACAAAAGTGGGAGTGGTTGAACCATCTTTTCTCTTTGAATGAATTCAAATACAGCATTTCTGTCTAACCCTTTCCGTTATTTCAGGCAAACTAATAGCTTTAAAAATTATTACAGTACAGGGCCGTCTCAAGATATAATGCGTTCTTCAACGTTTGTTACAAATTTTTTTTTCGTCACTGATCCTCATGCATAGAATTTAATTCGTATTTAAATAATTTTTATTTCCAACACTTATGATTGAATGAATCCAAAAAAAGCAGAAATAGTTTTTGCTATAAAAAAATCTCTTTATATGTACATTGGAATGTGTGAGCATGCGTGTGTGTGTGTGTGTGTGTGTGTGTGTGTGTGTGTGTGTGGCTCCATCATCTGTCATTCTGGTGTTTTGTGTGCCAATAAGCACCTACGAGCAGCTCGAACACATCCAACACATACATTTCTATGAATGCCAGACAAATCACCAGCGCCTGGCTGATTCCGTGCCCAGTGTGTAGGCCGTGTGTCATCACTCAGATGGATTGTTTTTTGTTTAATAACAAGTTTATTATGCCGCCAGTTCTCTCAGGGAAAAATGATCGGTATGGCAGCGCTGTAATTGACTGTTTCCTTTTTCACTCTTGCAGTAAACACCTTCAATCTTCCATGAGCACTTCTTATTCGCTTCCTTACCGTCTCTGTATTCAAATGAAAGAGCGTCAATGGCTAATATCGCTCGCTTAAGACTCTTTTTTTTTTTTTTTATTCCCTCCCTACGTGTTTAATCCGTCCACCACTGTGAGTGTCCCCCACTTTTTCTTTGTCCTTTTCACTTCTCTGTATGATTTTAAACCTTGTAATTGAAAAAAAAAGAGAGAAAGAAAGAAATACCCACCAGGTTGCTTTTTCACGGCCACCTGTTCAGCCTTGATTAGCAGGCTCTTTTTAAAAGTGTGCACATCTTTAAAGTGGCAGTAAATAGCCGCCCCGGTTCCCCATCGAGTAATGAT
Organism: Heterobranchus longifilis; assembly: GCA_028570985.1. Lineage (NCBI taxonomy): Eukaryota > Metazoa > Chordata > Actinopteri > Siluriformes > Clariidae > Heterobranchus > Heterobranchus longifilis. Next base: position 14,869,670 of record JAOVVB010000015.1, read on the forward strand.
GATGTCAGCCGTCAAAAAAAAAAAAAAAAAAAAAAAAAAAGGCACGACGTCTGTCAGAGCCCTTAATGTGGCAAGAGGGAAATAAGTATATTCGTCTTCGTAGGGAAAAGATAAGCTGGCAGGAATGTGGGACACAGCAGAATTACTGCTCAGATTGTCAGCTAACAGGGTTTTTTTTGGCTTAGTCCCAGTCCCCTCTCAAGCAAAATAGGATTTTTGGTACTCATACACTAAGCTTTCTGATTTCCTCTCTTTTTCACTTTCACTATCTCCCCTCCCATTCCCACCCTCTCTCTTTTTTTTTTTTTTTAGATCTCTCTGGTTTTCCTCTCTGTCGCTGCTTCACATCCTATCAGTTCACATAAGTGGATTAGATTCCATCTACTTCAGCGTGTCTTTAAAGTTGACAACGCTAAATGAAATTACAGGTCATCGGTGCGCCGTGGGCTGTAATCCAGCTGCATAAAGAGACTTAGGCAGATTTGCCACCTGTTCCCAGATGGTGTTAAACATAATTTGTGGGAAAAAAGTGATTTCACAGTCGTTGCGTTGTGGATGCTGGTAAATCTGGATAGACTTAACATCAATGCATTTAGCAATAATAATATAAAGAACAACTGTAATAAATCCCGTGAAGCCAGGATTCTTAATTATTTATAAATGTGAATTTTTTTATATACTGTAATGTCAGATTACATGATGCTTTATAATATTTGTCAGATTTGCTAAACCACTCTGTGAATTCTGGATTCATGTCAGGTTATACACCGATTAGCCATGCAGTAAATCACTAACTATACACCAGTAAGCTGAGGACAGGATCATGGGCACCCCAGGCTCACCCATACCCACTGCCTGTCCGCTCTGATCTCACAAAAAAGTCTATAATCATCGAAAAAGTCAGTGCTTTTAGTGTTAACAGATTTATGACTGATCAGTGTATAACACTTTATAACATCAGTAAAAAAGTTTCCTATGAATCTTGTGTTTGTAATTCATTATTAGTTGGGCTTCAGTGGTATGTAGTAACATACGAAAAGGACGAAAGCAGTGATATAGAGCATGACAGCACTGGGACGTTTAACGATATGTATCTCTCCACTTCACACATCTTCTAAGAATCATTAATTATACTAACTGTCACACACCTTTTTCACCGGGACGTCGGGGCAGTCCCTCCCGGTGTCTCACGGTGTCTAACACTGAGTCTCACCGCGAGTCAAACCACGTAGTGTTAGTCACCAGGAAGTAGGTCAGTGCGATCGGTACAGTACAATCACTGAAGCACTTTCAGCAAGAAAACACATCTGATAACGTTATGTCACCTTAAACAACACACTGTCTCTCCTTAGTAACTGCCTCGTTCTGAATCGCCTTCCGTCTTGTTCTGTTCACAGCTAACACTAGCTAAAAAAGCTAACTAGCGCATAACGAAGGACTGAATCCCAAATCCCTCTCTAACTACTGATCAAGGGCACTACTTGTTGTGTGGAATAAGTGATTGTAAACTATATACAGCACACTAGTTTTTCATCTAACACTATTTGGGATTCAACCACACAATCTGGAAGTTATCTGATATTATAAAAGTGGAATAAGTGGAAATATAAAGTAAATCTCATATGTTTCTCATATGTTTCTCATATGTATTGGTTTATTCTCCTCACCATTTGGCTACGTACTAAAGAATTTAAACTACTTTCACTAACTGTCAGTCGCCAGCTCCGACAGTCACGGTTAGCCAATGCTAAACACATCGTAAAAAGTCAGTGGTATTAGTGTTAACGGTTTTAATTTTATGGATGATCAGTATAAAGTATTTATTATATCTGTTTTTAATTTAAAACTGTAACACGTTTCTTATGAATCCTATGTTTATAATTCATTTTTAATTAGAAAAGAATAAGAGCTAAAAGGATAAAAGGTCTGCCAAATGCCTAAATGTAAAATTAGTCTGCAATGGTATATAGTTATACGTGTAAAAACTTTTAAAAATATTTTCTTTCTACAATTGTTTTTGAACATTATACAACAATTAGGATTTAATGATTAAGTATAATTCTTTACATAGAATTGAAAACTACTCTGACCCTTGTTAATTATGCTATTAATTGCCAGCTGGGGAAGGATATGTGGTGGGTGGAGCTAAATAACTGGTTAAATAAACAAATAAATCATAACCTGCTTGTGAAACTGTTGTATAGAGTAAGAGCAGTTTCGCACTCAAAGCAGTGCTGCATTTATATCTTAAAAACTATGGCCACGTTGTAGCCGTGCTGATGTTCAGTACAACAGCACAACCTCTTGTGTGATATTGATTAATTATAGGCAGCTTGTGATCCAGTGTTACAATATACTATAAAAATGCACTAGACACCGTAATGTTTCCATAACCTGACATTATGTTGCCATAGAATGGCAGAGTATTGTCATAACAGGTCTTTATACAGGCTTATGCAAGGTTTTGTGTAGACTCGAGATGCCATCATGCATTATACTGTACGTAAGGCTTTTGTTATTTGTTGTGAGTGCAAGAGTCTTGAAATGTGTTTGATATCATTAAAGCGATAAAGCGTTTTATGGAAGAAAATGATTAAACAATTTTCAATGCAAAAATAATTTATTTAATAAAAGGTTGTTGATTTTAATTTGGTTTTGAAGAAGTTGGGATTTATCACCAGTCTTGTAAGGATAAAAATCTGCTGCTTCGGTGTATTAGACGATAATTCATTAAAACAGAGAAAGATTAAATCTATATGAATAAATAAATAAAAGAGGTAAGCTCATAATTAAACAGAAGTGCATGGATTTAATCCTCCCGCTCTTTATGGCTTCACAGGGCACGCTGCAGAAGTTTGTAGACGACCTGTTCGAGACCATCTTCAGCACAGCGCATCGAGGAAGCGCCCTCCCGCTCGCCATCAAGTACATGTTCGACTTCCTGGACGAGCAAGCCGACAAGCACGGCATCCACGACCCTCACGTCCGGCACACATGGAAGAGCAACTGGTCAGAGTCTGCACATGAACAGCACATTCACACACAAACACATGCATTAACTTTATTAAGGTACATTCTGTCCCTAAAACAATGATTCTCAACAACACATCTCTCCGGTCACTGATGAACCTGTTCGTTCAAGTGTCGCTATGGCGACGCGGGAGCAGCAGATCAATAAGGTCTGGTTGGAAATTAATTTCACACTGTCAATTTAGTGAAGTGTGAGCAAAGAGATAGAGAATTGGCTGGATGAATAGATAGATCGATAGATCGACAGACAGACAGACAGACAGACAGACAGATAGATAGATAGATAGATAGATAGATAGATAAGGAATAGGGTAAGATAATCCATCACGCATCAGGCCAGGACTATCAGGACCAGCATGGTTAAAAAAATGGAAGCATGGTCAAGTCTATTTACTCCATTTTTAGGGCCCTAATTTTCCCCCTGTCTCTCTTTCATTTCCTCATTCGTGAGCGTCCTAAATGCGCCTACATTAGCCTTTAATGGAATTCTTGCGAGAAAAAAAATATATATATCCAAACGATGAATGTTCACTTTTTAATGATTATTATTTTTTTTACAAACACCCATTGTGCGCATCAACCTAATTCTCCCGCTGCGTCGTTGCTTTTTTTATCGTGCGTTCGAGCGCGTCTCTTTACTAAGACCGATATTCTTGTCGTGCATTTTTTATTTTATTTTTTTGCTGACATCTAATGTCTTTCACAGTAGGAGGATAAATCTCCATATTTAGGTACTATGAAACAACAGACTCAGCCTGTTTTCATCTTTAGAGTGAAATATTCTGCTGTCTTGCAGCCCATTAAAGAAAACATCGCACCCCCCCCCTAAAAAAAAACGCAAACATGACTAACAGTCAGTGCCAGCTTGTTAGTTCGTACAAGCGAAATTATGCTTCATTTTTTCCCTGATTAATAAATGTAATATATTTCTTTTGGTTTTGCCTATGGGTTAGACCAGCTCTAACCGGTTGGACGTCTGCTGCAGTCAGATATCCTGCTGGCATTAAAGAGCAAAATGATATTAAACAAGATTGTAACAATTATACTGTGTAGAATTTAACTACAGGTAATGGGCTTTTACACCATAATAATAGCCTGTAGTACTCTCTCAGCAGACGAGTGCAAAAGTTTGCACATCCCAATGGATTTTGACTGGATGGACAATATACGTACATGGAGTTTATTTTGAACATGAAATATTCTTATGAACAGAGATACAGTACATGTGTACAGGTTTTTTCCTTAGCATTCAAAAACGGTCTATTTACAGTACAAGTATAATACTCTACAGGTCAGTGCAAAGGTTTGTGCACCCTATACAAAAACTTGTTAGGGTGCACTTTAAAGTATAGTACTCTACAGATTAAAGAAAGTTAAAAATAAACCATATGACCTGTATATCTTGCATATATGTACTTGTATATGTACTTTCGCACTTGCCTATAAAGTAATGTACTTAAGAGTGCAAAGGTTTGTACACCCTAGTTGTGACTGAATTTAATATTTTTTTTATTTTAAAATTTAATGTTATAAACAAACTGCATACAGTATATCTGTCCCATACTTGAAGTACACTCAAAGTCCTCTGGGGTGCCAAAACTTTTAGACATAGAGTACTATACTTAGAGTAGATACATACTGTAGTACTACACTTAAGAATGCAAAAGTTTGTGCACCTCAGTGGATTTTGTATTGTGCTGTATGTGTGTGCAAGTACAGTATTCTACAGGTGAGTGCAAAAGTTTGTGCACCCTTGTAGTTTTTAAAATTTTGAATATGCGCATGATAGATTTTATCTTAAAATTATTATGTTTTTAAACTCTTTCTGGTTGCATTCATGGGTATAGTACTTTAAAGTTGAGTGCAAAAGTTTGTACACCCCAGAACATTTGGAAAGACAAGGAAATGTGTTTCCCTTTTAAGAATTTTTTAAGTAAAGTTAAAAGCAAACAAAATGTGCCTTTATGTTGTGCATATGTAGTGCAAAAATTCCAAAGAAGCAGAATTTTAGTTTGAATGTGTGTGCATGTGCATACTGCTGTGTGACCCATCCAGGATGTGCACCCAGTCCAACAGGCCTCAACAGGATCCACAGCGACCCTGACCAGAACAAAGCTCTCGCTCACTGAGAAAATGAAAAATGCACGATTGAGAGACATCTGTGGAATCTTACACACTAAATGTCAATGCTATAAATAAAATGAAATCAAATGTCACCTTCATTTCGTTCTAAAGTTTTGAAAACATTTGACTGGCATAACAACCTGAGTAGCCCATGCCACTGAGTTCAATTCTTTTGTTAAATATTCAAAATGAATGGGGGTCACAAACAGTTTAGAGTTCACAATGATTATAATTTCAGTGTCCAGTTTGTTCTATTTAGAATAATCCAGAATTCACTCTTTCATTCAGCTTTTATAATGATGTTGTAGACATGAGTATGAGAATTTCTCTCTCTCTCTTTCTCTCTCTGCTGCACTTCACACCGCATCCACTTTACTGCAGTGTCCTTTCTTATTCCCCTTGTTCTTTTACCCTTTTTTATTTTTTTGTTGCCTATGACAAAAAAAATAACAGTGCTGCCTGGAAAATTAATGAGCACACTGCAAACAGTGCGAACACTGACCCCCACCTCTTCCATCCCACACAAACACAAACACGCACACACACTGTCACACCTACCTGGATCATTTCCATTCACTCTAGTGCAAATAGGCCGGGGAATAAAGCGAGCATGTATATGTTTATTGCTTTAGACAGGCACAAAAGGTGCAGGGCAGCCAGCAGATACAAACAAGCCAATATGATTCACGTCAGCAAAGTGCTCTCACCCAGGAGCGCAGCCTCGCCTTCAGGAACAGCAGGCCCCTGCTTCCCCTATTTATACTCACACTTTTTCTTTTTTTTTTTCATTTGTTTGTTTTATTCGACGGAGAACGCAGGTATACAGAGCAGCTGCTTGTCTCTGCTGTATCACAGCCACCTTTCACAGCTTTATGTTGAACATTAAAACCTCAATAGTTTAAATCTGTGTGCTCAGGTTCAGCTTGTGACTTAGTGATCAAGTCTGTTCAGGTTTAATCCCCTGCAGCTAGTCTAGGTTTATACCTAATGCCCAACTGTGACACCATTAACATGCGGTATGTATGATTTTCATCCACTAGATGTCACTAAAAGCCAGAACTTTTCTATTTATCTATTAAAGTTTCATCTCGGTGCGCCCCAGTCTGGCACATGGAAAGCAGTTTAGCTGATGCAAATTAAAAAGAGCACTTAAGAGCACGCTGAAAAGCTTGACTCATCCTCCATCTTTCTGAAATTGGCTTCAAACCCCGCTGTCAGCTGCTGTAGACACGGCGCGCTTTGTCTTCATGATAATTGGTGTGTTGGCTCGCCTTCCAGGATCAGCATTAGCTTTATACCTTTGACCATAAATCAGAGGATTTAAGAGCTAGTAGTAATGCTGATCTCCAGTAAAAGTTGATGTATGATAATGACTGATAACGTCATGCGTGTACACAGCAGGAGGTTTTTGTTAGAATAATGAGAGTGGCTCAGTATAACCAAATAAATCTTACTGTATGTACTTACATACATACTTGTGAGTTTTGCTGATGTAATGGTATAAATTCACAGTAGCCACTAAATAAAATGAATAGAATTAAGAAAAACTATTTAATCAGCAGGGATATTAAGAGATTAGCCGCTAATGTTTAACATTTTTTTAAATCGATCTCTTTGATTCTTTAACATTCGAGTCTTTACTGAAGTTTGTTCCATGTCACATTTCCTCCTGTGTAGATTTAGAAATGCTATGAATATTGACATTTACTGTACCTTTAATGCTAACTTTATTTCCACATCTGAAATGTGTTTACTCGCCCCATCTGCAATCTGTAACTGAGTATTTCCTGCCACCCAGTGGACGCATGAATAAATCAGAAAACCCTATAAAGCCTTAATAGATAGATTACATAATATTTAGCAATTTTTATTTTGAACACCTTTGTGATTTAAAAAAAAGAAAATATTCTCTATCAATTTGCAATACTTCTTGTTTTAATTGAAAAGAAAATCAGTTTTTTCTCAAAAGTGACTGACAAAAATGGACTTATCTCATTCTGCTGTCAAACTGTTCGTATATACAAGCAGAACACAGTTATGAGAGTAAACACTCCCTTTATTTCTTTATGTAATCCCCTGCTACATTAATGCACTCATCCCAGTGTTTTACTAGTGCTTGGACACCATCAAGGTAGAAAGTTTTCTCAGAGCCATAATTGGACTGCTCTGCTTCACATCTGAAACACTGGCCTCCCAGGAACTTCTTTAATGGCCAAACATGTGGAAGTGGCTTGTACGGGGGATGTAGCAATAGCTTCCAGCTGAGTTCCTGTAATGTGCAAGTGGTGTTGGTGAATGATTGTGTGTACAGTTCACACACACACAGATGCGTCTTTTCAACAAGTCTTTACAAGTTATCTGTCGTTTTTACAAGATCAGGCGTTACGCTACACGCTGAATGTTCATCACAAGTCCCGGTTTGACTTGAACACCCCTTGTAGTATCAACACCACTCTTACATACAGTAGTACTGTAGATTATTAAAAGTATCTGCTTCTGATAACTGTTGTGTTGTTGTTTTTTTCCTGTTTTCAGCCTACCTCTGAGGTTTTGGGTGAACGTGATAAAAAATCCCCAGTTTGTGTTCGACATCCATAAGAGCAGCATCACGGA
>JAOVVB010000015.1:14886669-14897155 GCA_028570985.1 Heterobranchus longifilis
AAAAGCGAGTATAAAGTACAAGTACAGAACAGATATTAGGCAGTTGGTTAAGGTTCTTCTTCACCTCCTGAGTGTTTGGTCAATCATCTGGATTGTGAGTTTGTTTCCCATTCACCATGCTTAGACGGGAGTAAAGAGAGCAAAGTACTTTCTTCAGAGTGTTATGTCGCTCCCTATCAATGCACGAGCAGCAGTTTGAAAAGCTTTCAGTTCGGCGGCTTCACATACAGTACCAGTCAAACCTTTGGACACACCTTCTAGAAAGAATAAAAATCAGGAACAACCATGGAGTTAGAAGGTGTGTCCGAAATTTTGACTGTTACTGTATCTTATGCCATCTCTGGATGGTAGCGGTTGCTGATTAAAAAAAAAGTAGGAAATCAGGTGGATAACAAAAATAAAAAAGTTTTTTCTTTGGAACCCTTCTTGATTACGATTATAGGGTTCTACACAGATCCTTTCATACAACTAAAGAAAGCTGGGGCCTCTTTTGGCGTGTTTTTTTCTTCTCGCTGCCTCACATTTCACTTTTCTACAGAAAATAGCCATTTTGTAATGACCAAATTGTGTTTTTATTGGTCGCAGTGACCCCCTGATCAATCAGGTCACAGGTTGGGAGAAAAAGCAACCATAGAGACAAAGTGCTTAGAAAAATGACCAATATGGAGAGATTGAATTGAAAATATTTAATCGCTAGATTTCCAATTAAAATCTGTGAACTGTGAAGGTTTAGGACGTGCCATGGTGTAGCTGAAGTCACGCATTGAATCTACAGCAAAGCTGAACGACCTTCTATTCACCAGACTTCATTTCTCTATTGTTGATACGAATACATCTAATCTAAGAAGACAGCGAGTTGTGATAGCTAGGTAGCTTATTCTAGCAAGCGCTGGGAAACGATTCCTGTTGCTATGGTTACAGCCAAAGAAAATGTATGAAAAAATTCTTAGGCCTAACAAATGTGACCTTCAATAAAACAAAAAGAAATCATGAATATAGTCTAATATTTTTTTTATTATATAATGATTATTACAGTATAAATAGGAGATGATTACATCTACGACATTCTTACTCAAAGCTCGTAAATATTTTCAACAGTTTTTATTGCCGATAATCGTGCTTCTAGATATAAATGCATAACAAAAAGCAACGTTATCAGACGATAAAAAGTTGGTCAAAATGTCTAAAAATAATACAAGGCTAGTTTTATAGTTTTATTTTCATCACGTAATGAAATTCTGGTTATAGATTTGACCATACTCAAGGTATTTTTACTCTTTAGTATTTGAATCCTTTTTTTTTTCTAAGAGTGTATTGATCACAACAAAGCACCAGATAAATGTAAATATTTTAGTTTCTGATTGACTTTGCCTAGAGATGTAGTGAGTTCTCATTGAGGTTCATAATTCTGTTTCGTTCCCTTGACTGGTTTGAGCTCGGGTCTACAAATGCTCTTGGGGAGTCACTGAAACACACACACAGGGGTATCAGGAGGCAGAGCTCACGAATTCTGAAACTGCCTGTGATGAATAAGCCTTGAGATTGTGTATATTATTATTATTATTATTATTATTATTTAGTCTAAAGCAAGATGAGGATCCAGATTAACCTCAGTCACAGTATTTCATTGAAGAACAAAAAAAAGTCCAAACTCAGAAAGCGACTGCCTCTATGATACGCCTGTGTTCTGTTTTATATCCATCTTTCATGTACTGCCACGTGTCGCTGGGTGAACCTCAGCCGTCTGTCCTTCCGTCTGTCCGACTGTCTGTTTGTCTGTAACGGACCTGATAAAGCTTCCACCTTTAACATTTTGTAAGACTTAAAAATGTCCTTCTAGCTCAGTGTTATAGCAGGTGTTTCAGAAAACCCGTTAGAAAAGAATTTTACTATTTCCATATCGGAGGAGAGATAACAGAATTATCTTAACAGAAAGGAGGAGGAGGATGAGGAGGAGGAAGAAGAGGAAGAGAAGTGAGACGGGCGGGAAAGGCGAGCTTCTCTAACTTTGTTATAATTAATTGTATACCTGTGTATGTAAATATAATGCATTCCTATTTTGCAGTCAAGGACAAAATACTATTTGTAAAATAGAATAAACTTTATTATGAAAAATGTGGCTTTTTTAAGTGTGTTATTTTCATATCGAAAAGATACAGCATGCTGAATTTCAAATGAATTTCAAAATCAGGTAGTATGTTCACATGCAATGTCCCTATTTTATAGTGTTTTTAATCGTCCCTACATATGGACTTCATATAAAAGCCATAACCATTTCCATAGCCTTTACAAAACAGTGTAAGATGCAGATCAATTATGAAGGGCTTATGCCAACTTGTGAATGCTTATAAACCAGTAAAACTGTTTATGAAACTGTGAAACTGTAACACGATAGCGCATTTTACTTTCATTACACTGTCATAAAGCACTGTTTCCAATCATCATTATATGGAGAAAGTGCTTTATGACAGTATAATAGTGTAACTATCAAAAATATTCTATAAACCTTTCACAAACCATCTGCAATAAAACCTGTAATGCCACCAGACGAGTTTTGACATAAGCCTCTTGTAAAGGTGATGCTTTAGAACATTATTGCTATTTATTACACTTTCTTAAAACACTTGTGCCATATAATATTAAATCATAAATGATAAATAGGAATTGAGCTCCATTACAGCATGATGAATGGAAAATGTCCTTTCACATTGAGTTACAGGCATCACAGACATTCATAAGCATCCATAAGCTGTCAAAAGCCATTTATAAAGCATTGGCTGAAAACCTACAGTATAATGTCACCAGATGAGGTTTGAATGAAGCCTTTCCAAAAGCATCTAACGCTGTTTTATAAAAGCTTAATGTGTTATGAAGCCTGTATGTACAGTACTGTGCAAAAGTAATGAGAAACTTCACCATATCATTATCAACTATTGCACATTTTATTTGTTTTTATTCATAACATATTATAAGGTATCCATAATGCATTATACATATTTATAAAAGTATTTATGTAAATACATGACAGTTTATAGCACTGTTTTAAATGCATTTATACATAGGTTAAATAAGTGATACTTATAATGCTTTATATCTGTTTATAATACACTATAATGCAAAAATAATTATACTTAATTTGTTACAGTAACTATGAACTGTAATGTATTTTCATATAGAATTATAACTCTATAATGCCTTATGTATGCATTATAACTTATCCATCATAGCACACACACACACTGCGGGCACTTTGGGAACAACAATTAACCTAATCTGCATGACTGTGGGAGGAAACCGGAATACCCTGGGAAAACCCACAGATATGCAAACTCCACGCACGCAGATTTGAGGTGGGATTCGAACCCAGACCCTTGACAGTGCTAACCAGTGCGCCACCTTGCTACCAGTTTACACATAATGATAGATAACCATGATGCCAAACCAAGTCATAAGATACAAAATGAATGTTTTGCAATGACCACTGAACACTCTTGGTGTGACCCACAAGCACAAACCCAAGAATATTATTTATTTTTTTAATATTCTGTATGGAGGAACGCACCAAAATTCTCCAAGCTTGTTAGACACCACAGAAACCATTTCCCTAAGTATTCATTTTAGATCATAACTTTAAAACGAGAGTTTTGGAGAAAAGTAAATGTTTTACTTATAAAAGCATTACATTTTAACATTTAAGTAAGTACAGAATTGTTTATACTTTATACTCAATATACACTATATACACAATGTCAAACCTGCAGTGGCATTGTATCCAAATACATATACAGTACTTCAGTTGGGAGTCGGTCCCCTGTTGGTTTTGCAGCTATAACAGCTTCCACTCTTCTTGGAAGGCTGTCCACATAATTTTGGAGTGTCTCTGTGGAAATTCGTGTCCATTCATTCTGTAGAGCATTTATGAGGTCAGACACTGACGTTGGACGAGAAGGCCTGACTCACAATCTCCATTCCAGTTCATCCCAAAGGTGCTCGATGGGGTTGAGGTCAGGGCTCTGTGTTAGGGCCAGTCAAGTTCTTCCACACCGAACTCATCAAACTATGTCTTTATAGTACTTGCTTTGTGCACTGGAGCACAGTCATGTTAGAATAGAAAAGAGCATAGCATTGTCCAAGATTTCTTGGTATGCTGAAGCATTAACATTGTCCTTCACTGGGGATAAGGGGTTTGGCCAAATACTTTGTTCATATAGTGTACCACTTATTATTCTTTTTAAGAATAAATTACAATAATAAATACGTTTCAACTACAGTTATGTCAGAGACTGATGGTTTTAATATTGAACATAAAGATAAAGTATGAGCTGACAGATTGGCAAGATTAATGAAAATAAAAATCTGCTGTTAATCATATATGGCATACATTTACAACCTACTAGGCTTTATAATTATTATTATTGTTGTTTAATGTTCACTCCCCTTGACATTGTTATTTTTTAGTGTACTTCAGACATATAACACTCTTATAAACTCATTCCCCTCCTCACTGGAATTTAATTCACATTTGAAGAGGTGACACCATTAGCAGTGACTTGTCCTAGTCTTTACAGATCATTGAACTCTAAAATGTTGCCCATAAACTGTGAAAGCTATCAGCAGAGTCAAAAGCAAAACCTTTTGAGGAGTCAAATTTAAAAGAAATTAATATTTTCAACTACATTTGTTGCTTAACGTGCTGTGAAGATCAGTTTAAAGGAAAAATGTAGCTTCAGCCTCCTTGGTGTAGAAACCATGGAGTGCTTACGAAGCTTTTTCAAACAGTAAGTCTCTGTCGCCCTCTAGTGGATACACAAAACACAACAAGCAGAGTTAGCATTATGAGGAGTTAATCATGTTTTTTTAAATAGGTACTTTCCTGTGTATACTCTGACTCTGTAAGATCTGATTTCCTGACACACTTTTAAAATGAAAATGTCTTCTGAATTCCACCAGTTCCTACTTTTTACAAAACAAAACAAAAAATCCTACTACATAACAAAAGGAAAGACTTTATTGCCTTTGATGTGACTGTGGTTACGTTTGATTAATGTAACCACTTCTGTTTGCACAAGTAATACTTCTGAACCTGGATTTTAGATTTTTAACTCGTCTGCCCTGTCAGCTTGCTATGGCCAAAAGTTTGTGGACGACTGTAGGTCTCATTCTCCATCATCTTCCCAGCCTCTCAAAGCCGATTTTCCAGACCAGCCTTCCTTGATCTTGTCTTGACCTGTTCTGTGACTCTCTCTGCTTTATCTGGTACTTAAACTCGCTCTTTCATCTCGACATGTTCCTCTTGACATCCTGAGCTCACTACTGCTCATGTAGCTAAATGAACACACTTCCCCACAGCCACATCTATTTGAAAGCAGCAGATGCAATGAGATGTTCAAATAAATCCATAGGGTCAGGTGTCCACATACTTTTGGTCATTTAATGTAGGAGGCTTTGATTTGTGAATGATTAAAATTCAATATGTGAACTCATATTCAAGTATTTTTCCAAGAGAAAAAAAAAGTTGAGAAATGTTTTATTAATTTGCCATCATTAACCGGTTATATTTCATTGGATTATGTTATGACATTTTATTTGGTTGCTATTACTAGATTAGATTAGTATATAACTCCACAGATCATCCAAAAGTCTAGTAAAAAATAAAATAATAATCCTTAGAAAATCAATAGAAACCACCATGATGTCATAGTGCTGCTGTCATAGTTCTCAGGCCCTAAAAAATAGAGGTCTTGTCTTTGAGATTGTCCTGTTAGATTGTCCAGATAGGTGAGAAATGGATCCCAAAATTCCTGATAATTTGTATGGTGTGTACCTCAATATTTCTATGTTTCATTTTCAGACACCTTTTCCAAAATCCACCTTTGAAAAGATGGCAGAGAGTGAGTTTTCCAGTCTGTATAAATCAGTCTATTGTTCATACCAAAGCAAGCATCAAAGATATCTATAAGGCTTGAGGTAGATTAGGTGCAGGTGCAAGGTTTCCTTTAAAATCTTACACGTGCCCCATGACTGAGCTGAAACAGATTGATGAATCTTGTGCGGTTCAGATTTTAGTGAAGACAGTGTATGACTATTAACTGGATCAAATGGTGTTTAGTATTATTTAAATAAGAGTGCAGATTACTAAAATTTTATTTGATTATATTTTATGGCTGTGAATATTTCCACTTTTAATTGAGTACGATTTTTCATACATAATCTTTAGGCTACTTTCACATAAGTGTACTTTATAGACTCAGGACTATATCCAGCTGTTGTGAGGATAAAAGAAACATCTGCAAAGTCCAGTTGGCTTACTGGTTTCGTCGTTCATGTGCAAAACCTTTATTTTGAAACTTTAAAAATCTCCCCGTCTCGTTTCTTTGGCCATGTTGGAAACTAATTTCTGCCTTCACCCGCCGAGCCGCAGCGGATGGAGACAGACCCGTGAACACTATGGGACGCGTTATTGTTTCTCTGGCATTGTTTTGTACGTAAACAAAGTGATTTTATGTTTTAGTTTTTTTTTAAAAACTAATCGATGATTTGATTTCGTTTGTGCCAAATATGTCGGCCGCAGAGGATGCACAGAGCCCGGAGCAGCTGAATAAATTTGAGAAACTGTCAGGGAGCCCTCCTCTCCGAGTGGCAGGTCAGTGGAGACACAAACAACAACAACAAACAACAACACTAATAATAAAATAAAACCGCTAGTAATATAACGATAATGCCAAGATATACCAATAAATAAATTGATAATAGTAACTGTTACGCGATAGAAATGTGTGTCGTGTCATTAGCTTAGCGGATGTTTGCTTAACTAAACGTTAACGGCTAGTTATTATCGGGTTGTTGTTGCTAGCTAGCTGTCCTGTACGCTAGCTAACCCGACTAGCCAGGCACATTATTATTATTATGATCGTCATTATTTGTTTTTGATCATCTGTCAGTAAAGGTTAATACATCATTCACTCATTCGTCTCTATGTCATAAGTTATTAAGTACTGTACTAGTCAATCTCGTTAACTAGTTGTGTGCGGGTGCGCGCGCGCGTGTGTATGTGTTTATATACATATAAATGGTTAGCTTAAAGCTAACTGCGCGCGCTCCGACCTCTGCAAGATTCCTGTCAGGAAAATTATCCTACTTTCTGTCTATATGTATTTATATTTGTTTGCTGGTTTGTTGTTTTGCTTGATTATTATGATTGTTGTTATTATTGTACAAAATTCACATTACTTGTGTGATGAATTCCCTGTATAACAGTGCAAAAAAAAAAAGAAAAATGTAAATGATTTTGACCTTCATGACAAAATAATTGTCAGAATCTCAAAGGAAAAGCTATATACATGTAGATGATGCAGTATATTATCGATGGGAATCATCGGTCGCCTCCAGATACAATATCATCACAATATCCAAGTGCGATTCTGGACTTTCTTAAATTTTTATTCGGGACCCCTGTGTTAGAGGAGATGAGAAGAAAATCAAATGTTTTGTAATATGGGTGATTGATAGAGAAAAGATATAACTAAATGTGAAGAATAATGTCTTTCCATGTAGTGATGCCCTTTTCTCTAGGGTTTAACAATTGTTACGATTACTAATAGTTGCAATTTATTAGAAAGCAATTGGCAATAAAATACGACAGACAATACGAACATTTGATTTAGGCCGCAGCCCTGATTATTTTAAAACCATTCGTGGATTAACCATACATCGTCCTTTCATTCTGATCATATTTGTAATATCTAACATTCCAATTGTATCATTAGATTTATGTAGATTTTTTAATCTGTTTCTTAAAAGATAAAATCGTTGCCATAAGAATAAAAAAAAATACAGTACTGTACAAAAGTCTTGATCACATATTTTGTTTCCAAAGAGCCAGGCTTTCTTATATTTTTACTGTTGTCTTAAAGAATAGTTCTCTAGGCTTCCTGAAGTACTTTTTTTTGTCTCTCATTTTCAGTCCACTCCCTGTACCTGAGCAGTTTCAGAGGAATGTTTTTTTTTGTTTGTTAAACCAGACAGTGATCTATGACTCATAATATCAATCGTAAAATAAAAAAACATATAACTTAAGAATGAACCAGTGAGAAACAGGTGTAGATGATGACAGATGTTCAGGCCCCCACTTTTTTCACTTGTTTTTCCCACTTCTTTGATTTAATCTACATAATTTAATGTGTTTAATATAAAGAAATGTGGGGGGGTCAAAACCTTTGCACAGTACTGTATGTTATATTTCCCAGTGAACTATCAGTAAAATATTTTTTGCATAAAAAGAACTATAATGTCTACAGAATGTATATTCAAAATCTTTAAAATTAACATTTTACAAAAAATAAACCAGTGCAAAACTAGCTTCTGTTCAGCTACATTAAAAATGTATAATGTATTATTTAAATGATAGTGATAGTTCTTGTCTTTTATATAAACGTTTAATAGGATATTATTTATCACAATGTCAACATTATATCGTTATATTGACCAGCATTACTTTGTTAATATCTACAAACATCTATAATCTTTTTTTTAAAGAAAATTTATGCAGTCTAAAAGCAGTTTTTATTTAAGAATTGTGAAACTCCAGCTATATAATAAAGTGATTTGCTTACCAAGATTGAGTTTTTTTTTTTTTTCTCCTCAAGGTATTTAACAAGTTACTGACCAGTACAGCCAAACTAGTTTCCAATAACACTCTCAAAGATAAACAGACTTTGGGCAGTCTACTGCTTTAAACTAATTTTATTTGGAGAGTGCACCTCCCAACAAAATGTGAACTATTATTTCCAAAATGCAAACAGTCATGGATGAATAGTGTGTTTAAAGAAACTTGCGCAAACTTGCGCATTACAGGAACTCGGCCCATAAGGTCCTGACCTCGGTCCAAACCATTACCACATGTTTGCGTCTATTCAAGGACTTGAAGCAGGCAGTCCGATCATGGCTCTGGCGTACTGAGAAAACTTTCTACCTTGATGGTATCCAAGCACTAGTAAAACACTGGGATAGGTGCATAAGTGTAGCAGATGATTATATAGATAAGTAAAGGTACTTTTTATTCTCATATTTGTGTTCTGTTATGCTACACAAACAAAAGTCCCTGTTTGATTTGTACGTAACCTTTTGTGAATTGTTTTGCATAAAAATTGCTTAAAAACTCAATTTCTTAAGGCTTAAATGGTATTATATCATTGAGAATGTGAAATTCCACAGTGTCAGTGATGTTTTTCCGGTGCTTGCATGTTTTCTCTGAGGTAGTGCTTTATTTCAGACCATTTGTATACGCCGAGTGTGTTGCTGTTCATGTACACATTGTCTGGATTTTGGAGCAACCTTTGGGATTTTTTTTTGGGTTTTTTTGTGGTTGATAAACAACTGTTTCATATTTCTTCAGCATTCCAATATTGTCTTTGAGTATTTTAAAACTAACCCTCGTTTGTGCTGTGCCCTTTGTTTGAAACCCAACAGTTAAATATAACCCTTGTTGAATTTTTAGGCTTCAGCTCCTCTGTGTCCTCCAACATAAAGCATAATAATAAACCAAAGATAAAGTATAATAATGGCAGAAAGTGCCTATTCTTGAATAGAATAAAGTTTTGTTCATAAAACAACTTGGGTTGCCACACAAGCCACCTGACAACATATCTCCCACCTTTTTTCTCATCTGAACCACAGTCTGACAGCTGAAGATCAACCAAACTTTTTAAGTCTCTTCAGCCTAAAGAAGCAGGTTTTGAATGCCTTTGTCACCGTTCAGTGTCATGAAACTTGGTCCATCTGAATCCAGAACTATTTGTACCTTAGTTGAGTATATAATGATGGCTAATACTATTAGAAATGCACCTTGATGGAAAATCACGAAACCGGCAAATTATTTGCACCTAAGATGGAAAAGCCCACGTGGCAATATGCACCCATGTGTTTGTAGACGGGCATGCGCTAATTACACCAATGTGTTGTGTAATCAAGCCCCAATACTATTTGCATTAATTTATATTTACCTTGACTAGTACATTGTAAACACGTTTTGATTTGGAAGAATAAAAACTTCATTCATCTATCTGTTGATTAATCTACTCTATCTATCTATCTATCTATCTATCTATCTATCTATCTATGTGCATGTCACTGAAAACTCCCACAATACTTACTAACTCTAAACCCATTGATTGATTGATTTGATTGTGTTGCCCCACCCCTTTTTTCCCCTTACGTTGTGAAAAACAGCGAGCTTTTCAACCTGAAGCGATAGAGGCAGTGAGCAAGTTAGTAGTGACAATACTTTTGATGGCTTTGAATTTCTACTAGGGCTGTGCGATTAATCAAAATCGTATCGAAATCACGATGTGAATATGCACGATTTCTAAATCGCCTTACAGCACGATTTTTTGCGCACTCCCGACTTTTCCCACAGTATGCTATTTGAACCAATCACAACACAGCGCGCCTTAACAGGGCGCGAGAACAGGAGATTGAGCTTAATGAC
>JAOVVB010000015.1:14905436-14921622 GCA_028570985.1 Heterobranchus longifilis
TAAAGCTGCTTTGCGGCAATGACAATTGCTAAAAGCGCTATACAAATAAAATTGAATTGAATTGAATTGAATTGAATCTAAATGTCCTGCTATACTCACTCGTTAGTACAAGAGTTACTAAACAAGATTGAGCTGCTGCTTTTGTTGATAACTTCTCATATTTAAATTATTCATGCTACGTTGTTGTTAAGCACCGAATAAGGTTTGCTGTGTTAAGACGTTCCCCACATGGTTTTGCTTTAGGGGGGAAAAGAGAGAAAAAAACTTTCAAATTTGACGCCTTTTAAAAAGTCTTGGTAACATTCCTAGCCTGGTCATGTGGCTGTCCACTCATCACATTCGTATTTTGCGCCATCACAATAGTATCGGTTTCTCTGATACGCTAGTTGGGAGACGACCGATCTGTGATGATAAAGTGATTGTCGGCCGATCGATCGAAGCACCGTTAGATGAGACCCAAAGTGATGTTTTACCATAAAAAAAAAAAAAAGTCATGAAAGTTAATAATCTTTTTTTTTTTTTGCAGATTTTAAAGCAACAATTATAAGCAAGGCAAAAAGAAAAAGATCGGTAAAAAATTCAATACAGAAATTTAACATGAAATATGTTCAGTCATTAAGAACAAAGCAGGAACCCAGACTGCGATCGTATACAGAGTTGGAGCAACAGAGCTGTGCAGCTCTCCGTGTGTGTGATTTATAGTGTGTCGTTCTCTCGACTCTGTTTAGGAAAGGTTCTGTAGGTTTTACATTCTCGGAGAAACCCTTAACAGTTCTGTGGATGATTCCATTTCAGAAAGTATTTCAAGCGAAAAACAGTAATTATTCAAATTCATTAGTGACAAACCTGTTTTATAAGAATGTCAAATGTAGTTATAGATATTTCTAAATATATTTTTTTCCTAATAGAGTGGACCCTCGGTTTTCTCTTTTTATTTTTAGTTTCTTGGCCTTTGGTTTGTACGTGGCAGATCTATCCAGAGAGACCAATTTTTGAATAATTTTTTTCTGCGCTGCACACTTGCCGTTCATCAGGTGTAGCGCTCTGTTCAGCACGGTTTTTGTTCGGATAATACTTCCCGGCAAAGGCTTGGAAGTCACTTCACTTTGAGCCAGATTCTTTTGTCATGTGCGCGATGATATGTTCATTATCGGAGGCATTCGTGAACCGAGGTTCCACTGTATGGAGAAACATTTATGCGGATTTGTCTTGTAGTTGTTCCTTTGTCTCAAAAGTGTGAGTTAATGTCCCACTGTTGAACTAAAGTATAAAATGTTTGCTCACAGCTGATAGCTGATGATTCTCATGGCGAAAAGCAAGCCCCCATGCACATCTTACTTCATACGTGTAACGCCTCTAACACGAAACTTTTCCAGAGAGCCCGACACTAACAGACGTTGTTTCTGGCGTAGGCAATGGCCATCATAAACGGCTTCCTGTATGTGTTTGGAGGGACGACAGGTTACATTTACAGCAAAGACCTGCACAGACTGGACCTCACCACACGCGAGTGGATGCATCTCAATCCATACAACCCTCCGGACGAACTGCCCGAGGAACGGTGAGTGACCGATCGCATCCGGAATGAAAAAAAAATGTTGCTTACAAAATACTATAGAGAATGTGTTTTGTTTGATGCAGTCTTACACATTGTTTATACTGATTAATTAAAACACCAGCATGTCGTATATTAAATAATAATAATAATAATAATAATAATAAATCACTCATCTAATGACCAGCTTTGTCTCGAACAGATACAGACATGAAATAGCACATGATGCAGTGAGAATTTACATCCTAGGAGGAGGAACCTCCTGGACATCCTACCCTTTAGACAAGGTAAAAAGCATTTGTGCACTTTTTCACATCGCGTTGTCTTTGAGGCCTCGCCCCTACATCACTGCTCTGTCTTTGATCTGCTCTTTCAGATTCATGCGTACAATCTTGAAACAAATTGGTGGGAGGAGATCAAAACGAAGCCTCATGAAAGAATAGGTTAGATCCTGTTTGATTTTACTTTTAAGTTTTATAATCATCTTATGGAGTTATGGGCAGATTGTTGAATTAAAAAAAAAAAACAATTTATGGTCCTTCTGTGCCAGGGTACCCAGCGCCCAGGAGGTGTCATAGTTGTGTCCAGATAAAAAATGGTAAGTCGCATGGATCGTGCCTGAGCATCAGATGTATGTTTGTATTTGTGCGTCGTTATTGATTGCACGTCTCTGTAGATGTATTTATTTGCGGGGGTTATAATGGCGAGTTGATCCTGGACGATTTGTGGAAGATCAACCTGCAGACGTTCCAGTGGACTAGGCTACCTGTAGTGATGCCCGAGCCGGCTTATTTCCACTGTGCTGCTGTCACACCGGTGAGTGTGCACACCACAACACACACACATTTTATTTCATAGATTAACAACCAGGGCATTTTTACATTTTCAATATCATTGCTGTATTACAGAGATCACATATAAAGCCAAAGTTATACAGCAAGTCACTGACTTACGAACATCCGAGTTGTGAACTTTCACAGATACGAACAAATTGCAGAAGTAGTAGTCATTTTTTAAAAAGATTTTATTTACAGTTGTACTTGTACCATGATTTAAAGGTAAAAAAAAAAAGTTTATTTACATTTAAAAATAAATGCTTTACATTGTACACGTGTGTAAAAAGGGTGTATAAGACTCCAACCTGCGCACGTTCTCTGGTTCTCATGAACTTTATGAAGTCTTTAAACAATGTAATCGACAGGCAGATGTCATCTCACACGTGTCAGCGTTTATGGAAGGAGTCTCCAGTGTCAGTGCTTTGAAATAGCAATCCTGTACCTTTTAGTGTTTCAAGGGGTCAAGACTTTTGCACGGTGCTGTGTGTTATGTAAAAGTAATCATCTTGTGGGCATGGGATTATAAAAGCATATACGGTGCTGTGAAAAAGTATTTGCCTCTTCCTGCATTTTTTTTTCCCCTTACATGTTTGCATATTTGTCACACTTTAAATGATTTGGATCATTAAACAATATTTTAATATTACACAAAGATAACCCGAGTAAATACAAAGTACAGTTTTTTTTAATGATGATTTCATTTATAGTAATTGCCCCCACTCCCAACAACCTAATAATTGGTTGTGCCACCCTTGGCAGCAATGACTGCAACCTATTTTTTTAGATAACTGGTAATGAGTCTTTCACATCACTGGGGAGGAATTTTGGCCCGCTCTTCTATGTAGAATTGTTTTATTTCAGCCACATTAGAGCGTCTTCGAGCATGAACAGCCTGTTTAAGGATCTCAATCCTTAAGTTCGGACTTTGACAAGGCCAGTCCAAAACCTTATTTTATTTATTCATTTATTTTTAAGCTATTTATTAGTGGACTTGCAGGTGTGTTTCGGATCATTGTCCTGCTGCATAACCCAAGTGGGCAGGTTTAGACAGCTTTTTTTTTTTTATCCTTTTAATAAATGAAATCCTCATTTAAAAACTGCAGTTGGTATTTACTCTGTTAGGTTACCTTTCAGATAATTAATCATTTAAGTGTGAAAAATATGCAAAAGAAAATCTTTATCTAAATAAGGGAGCAAATTATTTTTTTTAATTGCAGGTGGGCACATCTGTATCCCCCGAGATTTCTGATCTGATCAGCTTGTAATAGAATTTAGTTTCTCTCTAACCTTCTGCGTGTTGGTGCTCTAGGCTGGCTGTATGTATATCCACGGAGGCGTGGTGAACATCCACGAGAACAGGAGGACCGGCTCTCTGTTTAAGATCTGGCTGGTGGTGCCGAGCCTGCTGGAGCTCTGCTGGGAAAAACTGCTGAAATCCTTCCCTCATCTGGCTCAGCTCTCAACCCTGCAGCTACTCAACCTGGGCCTCACACAGGAACTCATCGAACGCTTAAAATGAGGTTTACCAGCCGTGCACGTTGGGCACGCGATCAGTTACAGAGCGGAGGATGGACGACACACCTGAGCCAGTGTCTGAAGATTAAAAAGGATTGATTTTTTTTTTTTTTCTCCAGGATATTTCCTTTCCTTCTCCATCTGGAATCCATCCTTATAATGTAGCCTGCCTTAAAACCAAAAACTGTGGGATGATTTTTTTTTTTCTTCTCCCTGTTGTATTTTTAATTAATTTAAGATAAAGTAGAACGTAGTCGTTTGGGTTCCCCCTCTCTTAACTCGCCGTTTCTTTTCAGCCTTCACTGACTGGACGAAAGAAACTCCGATCGCCTTTGGGATACGAAAGCTGCAACTAAGGAAAAAAAAAAAAACATGTCTCAAAACCGAACATGTGCAATGCCAGGCTGGTTTGTGTGTGTATAGCAAAGCAGATAATCACTTTGCTGCGTTGGCTGAATGTTGTGTGAATGTTATTTAGCAGTCACACAAACACTGCTTTAATCTTCATCCCTTTTTTTTCCTTTTCTTTCTATACTACAAAAAAAAAAAAGGATCGTCATATTGTCTACGGGAGGTATTTTTCTGTCCAACATTTGTCTGATCTAGATCTTTATTCACTGTGAATAAGGTGCTCTTTAATTTACTTTTAATGCTTTTACAAAAATAAAATGTTTTTGTTTTTCCCCCCTCCTCTGCCAAATTTGCACTCCCCTTAAATGTTAGATAGTTAAACTGATTCAGTGCCTTTTCCAGGAATAACTTAAATGTGCTACGTTTCATTCTCGTCAGTGTCAATAACGCGCCTTGGAGTAAGCACTTTATCTTTTTAGCTTTGAATTATTCTTTCAAATGTTTAGGATTAGGCGTATACAGTATAATCCCTGACGTTAAACCTAGTAAACCTAATTTCTTTGTGGAAATCTATACTTGCATCAGTCCGCTCATGTCCACAGTGAGGACATTAAAAAACTTGGATACAACATGACGCTAGGAGGCGCTGCACTAAATAAACAGGAGACACTAAATAACCGCAATCTGAAAGAGGAGTTTAATGTTAATTTTCAGAGGAAAGCTTTTCTGTGGTGGGAGAGTGGCTTAGTAGTTAGCACCTACAGGGTCTGGGTTTGATTCCCAGCTCAGGTCTGTTTGCACAGTCCAAAGACATGCAGATTAGGCTAATTGGCGTTCCCAAATTGTGTGTATGCATCCAGGGTGTACCGCGCCTCATGCCCCTACACCCCATCTCACTAGCGTAGAGTCAGACTGTAAGTTCGGTTTATTACAATTCTCTGGTGTAGCGATTAATTTCTTGCGGAAAGATTGGAAACGTTAAATTTTTTTGCTGGTCATGGTAAAACATCAGACAGTCACTCGCGATGCCAAACACCGCGAGTCAAACCACATGGGTGAGATGATAGGGGTGTAAAAGAGTCCTGGGATAGGCTTCAGGCCCCCTGTGACTCTGTATACGGGATAAAGTGGTATAGACGATGGCTGAGTGAGCTTTTTCATAAGAAAGTCAAGAGCATGACAAGTCAACTGATACAACACTTTAAAACAAAAGGTATCTTTAATAGAGAGAGCGAGGAGGACGTCTGATCCAAGCACTCAGCACCGTACAGGTGGGCGTGGTCATTAAAGATAACCAAACCGTACGTGTGAATCTAAAGCAAGTATAGAGCGAGACCCAGCATTTCATTTCTGCGAGCACTAAGACATGCATCTTACTAAAGCTATTGCAGAAACGCTGTAACGTCACCATAACGAGTTCTTTACTAGTAGCAGACTGCAGCAACCAATATTAACTGAGCAAAAGATAAATAATCATCATCCATGATTGATTAATACCAAGTAGGTTAAGTGTGAGTGTCAGGATCTGGTTAATTAGTTTAACTGGACAAATTCATCATCTACTTTAATGTGAAGCTCTAAGCCAGTCATCGTCCTATAATTTAAACTGTTGCCTTTTAAAGCTAGTTGTATCTTCGGTCTTTAAGTAGCGTTAGGACTACAAGGACACCCGTCTTTTTCCTTTCTTTTTGTCCCTTTTTATTTTTCTCTGCATGCCTAAACGAATGGGTTTTGAGAATATAAAGCATCCCACTGGATTCTGCCCCTGGCGATGTGGTTTTAAGGCAGCACTTGCATAATTGTGTTTATTTTGTGTTCATGTTAGAAATATCAATAAATTTATTGATTCAATAAGTTGTGCTCATTTGGCTCTATCTGGAAATCTCCAATTCCAGAATTGGGAACCCTGCCAAGTGTCCTCGTGAACAGATTTTTTTTTTATCATCATCTAGGCTGCTGTTGGTGTAGATAGTTATAAAGTTACTTGTGTTAGTGTAGACACTCTAGTTAGCTGCTAGCTTTCAATTACAATTGCATCAACAAGCAGAAACTTCTTTTTCCCCTCCAAATAGATATAACCTGCTGTTCATGAAGAATGAAGTGGTGTTATTTCCTTTCATACCACAAGAGGGCATCATCCAACTGTCATACACAGATCTCCAACACCAAACTAAATTGTATACAAACAGCACAAAGTGTGCAGCACAAATGACAAAGAGGGTTAATAAGAATAAAGCAATAACTGAAAGCTTCAGTAGTAATAAAAGGCATAAGGCTGTTTTTTTAACCATCTGACATGGGTTGTCCCTCTGATGGACTCGCTCTTGATCCTATCCATCCTGTCAGTCCGAAAGAGAACCTCAAGATCACCTCTGCTACCTCCAGCTCTGCCTCCTGTCTTTTCTTCAGTGCCACTGTTTCCAAGCTGTAGAGCATCGCTGGTCTCACCACTGTCTTGTACACCTTTCCTTTCATTCTCGCTGATACTCTTGTCACACAACACACCTGACCCATTTCTACACCCATTCCAACCTGCCTGCACACGCCTCTTCACCTCCTTTCCACACTCTGGACCGTTGACCCCAAGTAGTCCTTGAAGTCCTGCACCCTCTTTACCTCTGATCCCTATAGCCTCACTGTTCCACTTGGGTCCCTCTCATTCACACATGTATTCCGTCTTCGTGCGGCTAACCTTCATTCCTCTGCTTTCCAGAGCGTATTTCCTCCACCTGTTCCCTGCTCTCACTACAAAGCACAATGTCATCTGCAAACATCATAATCCATGAAGACTCCTGGTCTAACCTCATCCATCATCCTGTCCATCACCAGAGCAAACAAGAAGTGGCCCAGAGCCGATCCTTGATGCACCTCCACATCTCACCACTGTCTTACAGCTCTACAGCATGTCCTGCACCACTCCAACCCTTCTCTGCCACACCTGACTTGCTTATACAACACCACAGCCTCCTCTCTCGGCACCCTGTCATACGCTTTCTCTAAATCTACAAAGACACAATACAACTCCCTATTACCTTACCTCTCTAAATCCATCAGCATCCTCAAAGTAAATGCTGCATCTGTTGTACTGTTTCTAAACAGGAAACCATATTGCTGCTCACAAATGCTCACCTCTGCCCTTAACCTAGCTTACACTACTCTTTCCCACAGCTTCATTGTATGGCTCAACAGCTCCATTCCTCTGTAGCCACCACAGCTCTGCACATCTTCCTTTAAAAAGGAAGTGTCGACGTTGTGATTTGGAGATCAAGATGTAGTCCACCTGAGTGCTTCTGCCTCCATTCTTATAGGTCACCCAATGTTCCTGCCTCTTCTGGAACAAAGTATTCACTACTAACATTTCCATCCTCTTTGCAAAGTCCACCACCATTTGTCCTTCTGCGTTCCTGTCCTGAACACCAAACCTGCCCATCACATTCTTATCACCTCTGTTCCCTTCACAAATAACTCCATTGAAATCTGCACCAATCACCACTCTAACTCTATCTAACTCGCTCCAGAATTTTTCCTTCTCTTCTAACTCGTATCCTACCAGTACACATGGGGCAAAACCACCACCAACACAACTTCAATCTCCAGCTTCAGACTCATCACCCTATCAGATACTCTCTTCACCTCTAGAACGTTCCTAACAAACTCCTCTTTCAGGATAACTCCTACTCCATTTATTTTCCTATCCACACCATGGTAAAACAATTGAACCCTGATCCTAAGCTTCTAGACTTGCTACCTTTTCACCTGGTCTCTTGGACGCACAGTATATCCACCTTCCTTCTCTGCATCATATCAACCAACTCTCTTGCCTTCCCTGTCATAGTCCCAACATTCAAAGTCCCTACTGTGACTCCTAAATTCTTGCCTTTTCTTTTCTCTCTCTGCTTTCAAACACGCCTTCTTCCCCTCCTTTTTCGACCAACCATAGCCCAATTTCCACCGGTACCCTGTAGGTCAACAGCACCGGTGGCGGTCGTTGTTAACCCGGGCCGCGACCGATCCGGTATGGAAATTATATTTTTGATGCGCATCATTGATTTGGCAAACATTTTATGTCGGATGCCCTTCATGACACAACCCTCTGCATTTATCCAGACTTGAGACTGGCACAAGAAGACACTGGCTTGCACCCCCCATGGTTGCATTAGCCTCCTAACACACAGTATGACTACAGATTAATCCCTGCTATCCGTTATCACCCAAATGAGGATGGGTTCCCTGTGGAGTCTGGTTCCTTTCAAGGTTTCTCAGGGATTTTTTTTTTCTTGCCACTGTCATCGTCATCCTCGGCTTGCTCATCAGGGACAGTCTTATCATCTTGATTCATACACTTTCACATTTCATACAAACTTACATAATTCTTTTCATTGTGTAAATCTTTTTTGCGACAATGTCAATTGTTAAAAGCGCTATACAAAAAAAAATTGATGATGAAAATTGAAACATATTGTTGTTTTTATTTATTCCCATATTTCTTCACCCATATGTTGGGGGCAGGGCTTGATGGTGTCTTTAACCAGCCATTGGTTAATCTTCAGCAGAGTTCACAGATTGCTTTATTCTTGGTCTCCACTACTAATAAGTGTGTGGGATCCTGTGGCAGATTTTTGGTCAATTTTGTTTGAATTAAGAAATTTGGCTGAAATCACTGAACATGCTGAACCAGATTACATTATTTCGAACAGAGGCACTAATTTGACATTTGCATCAGATATCAGAAAATACAGACATTAACTAAAGTGTAACCTGACCAGTACTTTTTTCTGTCTTATGGTGGGTGGCAGCCTTATTAACATCATCTGCATGTGTGTGTCCTGTTCCAGGAACCCAGGTGAGACCTTTAACCCCATTTATCATTACTGTGTAGATCCACTTTCCCTTATTTATCCTCATTCCTGGTTTACAGCAACACTAAGATCAGCAAGCATGTATAAAACTGTTTTGTGTTTGTATTAGTTATGGCATTGGATTTAATGCGGAATGAATTATTTCAGACGTGTGTGTTAGCAGTAGTGACTTGGATGAGAAGTCTGTCTCTCTACGAAGTCACCCTGCAACACACTGCTAATTTGACCCATCTTTTGAGTCTCCTGATGGCTCAGCAAATACTTATCACAAATCATCACCATCAGCAGAGAGCTGCTGTGATCTGGTCTACACCTTAGCACATTTAGTACACTGACTTTCAATGAGCTTCATTAAATACATATTTGATATTTATTCTTAAATCTTAAGTTGGGGTCAGTTTTTGTATAAAAACATTTTAGGCATGCTGTTAAAAGTGCGCATTTTCTAGGTAAAAAATTGTTGTGGCCTCTAAGCTGTTTGTGATATCCTGTTTAGAGTGTGGTTAACAACATGAATAGACCTTACCATCTCACCAAGAGGAAATGAAAGTGCAGCTCTATCTGATTTATTATAAGCTTATTCTGCCCTCATAGATTGTGACTGTGCTCCACTAGACAGATAGCGAACATCTAGAATAAAGACCCAAGGCATACTTTTCTTGGTGCTTATCCTTTACTTGTAAAACTGAAAATATAGAAAATACACTGTATAAATACACAAGAAAAACATACAAGAAAACATAATTGCAATTATTCTGTTTGATGACAGACAATTGTTTGCTCTAATTCTCCAATTCTCCTTCAATAACTATGCTCATTAAAGATAGTCAAGTAACTTTTTACATTTAAAGTTTGTTACAAAGTGATTAACATCATAAATGACTTATAGTCAAACATTTTCAACTAAACTGTTAAGAGATCGCATTTTTAAGTTTTACTGTGTCATCATCCATTCTCTTTAGTTTCTGAGCATATCCGAACATCCGCGCTTCCGCCTAGAGATTTCAGAATAAAAGTCCCAGGAGAAAAAATTCACATAACACAAATAAATAATGAAAGAATACACAACAAATACTATTTAAATTTCTATGGGCAGCACAAAGCTCAATAAGTCTAAGCTGTCGTAAATCATGTGATTCGACATCACACTGGGTTTATGTTATTTAACTTATTTGACACAAAACTCAATATCTGTTTTAATCATTGTGGCACTCCCATAGGGTTCCAAAAGCCCTGTGTCACTTTTATTTTTACCAAGATGGTCTTTTTAATAAAGTGTGTCCTCTAAGACAGACACACAGAAATATAAAAATAATCTTCCCTGGGACCAAGCCAGGCAGAAACAGGACAGCCGCAACTCAAGCCATCTAACCCCACCTCAATCCACACTCAATCGCCACATTCGTGGACAAGAAGAATTTGTGCCAACACATCCTTCAAGAAAGAGCAGCTAACCTCCCCTGCTCCACTCCAAAGTCCTCACTGGTTACCAATAAAAAAAAATAAACAAAAAAAAGAAGAATGAAACACAATAACACCCAAAGCATACAAAAGAAATTTACAATAAGAAAAAAACAACAACAACGAAATAATGGCACAAATACAGCGCAATAAACAAAATAAATACAAACAAAATTATCAATGCTTACCAGGGCCCAGTACAATGCATTGTACTACATGCACCATATGTTTAAAAAAATAATAATAATAATTTAAACTTAAAATAAAAACAAGGCTAGGGCTACTAACCCAAACAGCAACCACACCACACGCAATGCGGTCCCAATGTCTGTAACCCCCACAGAACAAGATGTCCGCAGGCAAAACAACCAAAATGTCCAAAAACAGCAAATAACTAGAGGAAAACAAAGTTGGAAGGAAAACAGAAAAGTAACTAGAAACAAAACAAGAAATTAACCTAGGCCAAAACAAGAGACACTGCAGGTCTCGATGCCTGATTCTGATTTGTTGCCTATATCTGATTTTTTTTAACGTCTTTTTTTAAATTTGTTGATATTTTCATGTAGATGTCACAGCTTGGGACATGGCATCTTTGGTGGCAGGTCACCAGGTTTTTAGCTAAACAAAAAAAAATTAGAACAGATAGTATTAAAGTAACAACTAATATTTCAGTAGTTCAATTCAGTTATTTTTTTATGCCTTAAATAATGTCATAAAGCAATTTTACAGAAATATATAAATTCCAGAAATTATTTTTTAATTTTGAATTTATCTCGATGAGCAAGCCAAGGACAATGGTGATAGTGGTAAAGAGAAACTCCCTGAGATGATAGAGGAGGAATCATTGAGATGAGCAAGAATCCAAAGAGAACCCTTCTCACCTGAATGACACTGGACAGTGTGATTATAAAGGATTCCCTTCGCCACCAAGTGAAATAACCAGGATATTTGCACTCCTAAATTTATCATTTATCTCACCACATTGCCTTAAACTTTACAGACTGTCTAAGCTGAAATCTAGTGTTTTAATAAAGAAATTCCTCATAGTAATTAGTAGACATACAACGTTAGAACTTTAACTTAAGGTAATCAATTCATTGCTTAATTCATTATTACCCAGTTTCCATTTTAAGGTGTTATATTGTTTGTGGGCTTGTTATCATTTCTTATGAACATATCAGGTGAAACACAAATTGCAAACCAAATTAAATGTCAGGTTCGCAGTGGGACAAGATTGGATGGATCCAAGTGCAGAGAAATGAGAGAAACAGAGTCTGTGTGCTTTAGGAATAGTGTCTTCTGGTTACATCTGTATTATAGAAGGTGATAGGACAAATCCCAAACACATGGCAGATGTTGTATGGAACTCGCATTTCTCATCTTTGATATACAGCTTGTTTTACAGAAGCCTTTGGAGGACTTGACAAACATGGTAATGGTGCTCCTCCAGGGTGCGAGAGAAGATTCAGATATCATCTAAGTAGATGAATATCGAAGATCTTGAGAATGGCATTAATAAGGGCCTGAAAGATGGCTGGGAAATTGGTTAGGCCATGAGCCAGATTCAATTAGTGCTGAACGGAGTCTAACGCTCATGGTTGAGAACTGCAGGTAGTACTGGCCACTGGCTTGGGAACTTTTCTAATATCCGGCCCTCTAATGATCCCAGTTAAAGGGTGTCCCTCTTTTGATAGACAGGTCTTGAATATATATTTAGATCTTGTCGCTATTCTGGAGAGACACATGTCCTGTTCATCTGCATAGGTTCTTCCTGATTGTCCTGTGAGGGAGTTGTTGCATGAGTCCACCCAGCCAGCCAGGTCCATGAAGCATGGCAGGTAATTTTCATGTGAGGAGTGTAATGACACAGGCAACCTTGTACCATTCTGCAGGGAAGGTGGAGGCAGGCCTATAGATTAAGGATCATGCAGCATTGAGGGAGGAAGGAGTAACATGTACCTGGCTTACTTTCATAAGTAGGTTGCATGGCGAGGCGTATTTCCCATTGCCAAATTTGGACTGTGTTGTGAGTCAGTGTAAATTGAAGTTGTTGTATATAAGTTGTGATGGTGGAGAGCCACTAGGTAAAAAGTAGCTTTTTGTGATGTACCCCAAGTAGGGTGCCCTGTCTCTCCAGGGCTGACCTTATCCGAGCCAATTCTGCTGAATCTGTCTTGGCTGAATTATTCTATCAGGGTGCACACTGGAACAAGAGTGCAGAGGAATGAGAGTAATGGAGTCCATGTGCTTGAGGAAAAGTGAGTTGACAGGGCCTCTGTTTCAGATGCACCTTTATTTTAGCGATGTGTGTTCCAGAAGAGAAAGTTGGGCTGACAATGTAGGGCCAAGGCTTGGTGTGGGTTTTTAGACATTGGACTAGGTAAGATCCTAGGTTCAAACCCCACAATGCCACTGTTGCGCCCTTCAGCAAGGCCCTTAACCCTCAACTGCTCAGATGTACTGTATAATGAGATAAAAATGCAAGTTGCTCTGGATAAAAGTGTCTGCCAAATGCCTAAATGTAAATGTAGCAGGCGAAAGTGTGAGTTCAAATCCGTGCATGCATTTCGTGTTGTGTTAAAAACTGGGATTGCAGTCAGCATGAGGATGTATCCTGATAATTTGGTGGTGCTGTATTCGAAAGCAGAAGTGAGAGATCAGTGCAAAACAGGTCCGCTTCATGACACAAACGTGAAGCTTTAATCTACATTTGGCACGGCTTAACATGACACCATGTGCTCCTTTTTTTTAAAAATCTGTTTCTGACAAACGATGACAGAGGCTCTTGAAGGCAGCGATGGCGGTAGAGTTGAGATGGAATGGGAGAGATGAGGGGCGAGTCAGGGCAGTTAGGGGGGCGGCAACTGTACTGTAGTCCCGGATAAAGCGACGATAGAAGTTCGCAAACCCGAGAAACCGTTGAAGTTGCTTAAGGGTCTTGGGTAGGGGCCAATGACGCACAACCTCTAGCTTCTGCGGGTCCATGGCCACACCCTGGGGCGAGATAACAAAACCCAGGAACGTGGTGGAGTGCTTGTGAAAAGCACACTTCTCCAACTTACAGTACAGTTGATGGGCGAGTAATCTCTTTAGGACCGCCCTGACGTGCTGGACGTGTTTGTCAGCGGTGCGAGAGTAAATGAGGATGTCATCTAAGTAAGCAAATGCCCACCAACCTAGCATGTCGCGGAGAACGTCGTTGATCAGGTGTTGAAAAGCGGCGGGGGCATTGCACAGTCCAAAAGGGATCACGAGACTCTCGTAATGTCCGGTTGGGGTGATAAAGGCCGTCTTCCACTCATCACCCTCTCTGATGCGCACTAAGTTGTAGGCGCTCTGGAGGTCCAACTTCGTAAAGATGGTGGCACCAGAGAGGGCGTCCAGGGCAGTGTTGGTAAGAGGCAATGGGTGTCTATTTTTGATAGTTATATTGTTGAGCCCCTGATAGTCGACACATGGGCGAAGTTCGCCGCCCCTCTTCTTCACGAAGAAGAACCCAGGCGAGGAGGAGGGCCTGATGGTGCCTTGTCGGAGGGCGTTGGTGACATACTCCTCCATCGCCTGTGTCTCTGTGGATGTCAATGAGTAGAGGTGGCTGCGGGGTGGTACGGCGCCAGGTTGTAAATCGATGGCGAGGTCATACGGGCGATGAGGAGGCAGGTGGGTGGCTCGTCTCTTGCAGAATACCTCTGCCAGGTCCGGATATGCCTCTGGGATGGCGTTGGTGTCGATGTCGGGGGCCTCGGACTCCCTAGAGCACGTCCCAGTCGACGCCCTTAGGCATAGTTCGGTGCAGGTCGAGCCCCACTGTAGAATTCGGTTTTGGGTCCAGGAGATGAGAGGATCGTGTTGTAGTAACCAGGGATATCCAAGGATGATAGGAGGCGAGGAGATGAAGGTGACGTGAAAACGGAGCTGTTCCTGATGTTGGTCGATGGAAAGGGTGATGGGCTGAGTCTGGGTGGTGATTGGACTGGTGGATAGGGGCCGACCGTCGACAGATGTAATCCGAACGGGCTGGGATAACACCTCAAATTTTACCCCCAATCTTTTGGCATAAGAGGAGTCAATGAAGGTACCTGCTGCCCCAGAGTCGATGAATGCAGCACTTCTGACTCGTTTGTGGCCAAATTGGAGGTGTACTTAACCGTGAGACGGGAGGAGTGGGTGGTGATGGTGGAGAGGAGAAGGTAACCCGGTGAGTGATTCCCATCTCTCACCGGGTCTGCGCGTTTCCCGGGCGGAGAGGACAAATCGCCCGGTGATGCGTTGCCGACCAACAGTAGGCGCAGAGTCCCTCACGATATCGCCGCTCCTGTTCTGTAGCGGTCAAGGTGGAGATCCAACAGGTCCAGTGGTAGCAGTGGTGAAAGTGGTCGGTGATGGAGGTGCAGTACGGTAATAGGTGGAAGCAGGCGGCAGGGTCCTCGGGGCTGGCAGGGTCCTCGGGGCTGGCGCTGAAGCGCTGATCGATACAGAGGGCCGGCTGGATTAATCCCTCCAGCGTGGCTGGAAGCACTCGTCTGGCAAGCTCGTCTTTTATACGTGACGCCAGCCCCTCGTAATAGGATGTCCGGAGCGCGGCGTCTCCCCAAGATGTCTGTACGGCGAGGGTTTGAAACTCCGCGGTGTAGCGACTCACGGACAATCCCTCCTGCCGCAGGTGATAAAGCTTGGTATCGGTCTCCACCTCGCCCGCAGGGTGTTCGAAGGTGAGTCTGAGTTGGCGGGTGAATTCGTTATATACGAATGGGCGGTGTCTGTGTCTGATTTAAGAACTGCCGTGGCCCACTCTGCTGCCTGCCCTGATAGCAACGAGACGAGTAGAGCAATGCATAGCCGATCAGTGGAGTACTTGGTGGAATTTTACTCAAACACTAGATCGAGCACTGTTAGAAACACACTACACTTCCCATCCATGCCATTCCATTTTTCTGGTAATGAGAGAAAAACATCAGAAGAGGAGGGGGGGGGTGATGCGGCGGGAGGCCAGCTAGCCGCGCCAGCAACAGCCGCCCGGAGATCCGCGTTCCCCTGCCTGAGCTCCGCAACCTCGCAGCGCAAGGCCGCAACGTCGTGGATGCTCTGGCGCAGAGTAGCGATCTCCCCGGTTAGCTTATTAATTAGCTCGGCATGCTGGTCCACCACGTCGCAGAGATGTGCATAATCTGCTGGGTTCACCGCGTTAGGCTCAGTCATTCTGTCAGGATGAACTAACCTCGGAGACCAGACGACGTAGCTTTAGCGATTAGCCCAATGTAGCGTGGATGGTAAACCCAAACGCGGAAGAGAACGAGTAGGCAGGATAACCACGCGATTTAGTTTAAGGACTCTCACAGAAGGGGAGAAATTTACTAATTTAACCCGCGTCCTATAAACACACACTCAATATCAGAAAGCAAAACCCAAGAAAGTGAGTACTCACAAATCGGTAGACGGACAGCCAGAACCGACATGGGCGAACTCAATGACTGAGCGTAGAATCGTGGTTTGTTTACTCCTCTTATACTTCCTGGTTCGCAACCGCTTTATTTCCGGGTCCTAGTGCCGGTCGCCGATTGAGTGTGCATGACAGTACCCCCCTGTCCAGGACCGGCTCCTGACGGTCC
>JAOVVB010000015.1:14946590-14959500 GCA_028570985.1 Heterobranchus longifilis
GAAGACGAGTTGTTTTTATTATATACCAGGCCTGTGTTGTTTTTTTTAAGTTGGGGAAGCCCTAAGAGAGAAAAGCACAAGCTTATAGGACAATGACTGCTGACTAAAAGCTTGCCGTTGTTTTATGTTCGTCAATATAAAATGCATTACAACAAGGTATTTTAAACCCATTAACTATATTTAAATCCTCACTCACTCATTCGCTATAGCACTTATCCTGTACAGGGTCGCAGGAGGCCTGGAGCCTATTATAGGGGGTACTCGGGACACCCCCTGAGTTCCCCTTGATTACTTGTGCCCTTCAATAGATTGGGTGCCAATCTATTGCAGGGCACAAGTACACAATAACACCTAGTATCCTGAAATATGGTGCATGTGACATGTAGGTCACTCACATATGGAATGTTTTACCAGGGATGTACCTGGTACTCATGAGCATGCACATCATCACGAACACAGACTTGTGATGATCAGGAAACTATAAGTAGTTAGGAATGTTATCCCACATGTCCATATGGATTTCCTCAGGGTTCTCCAGTTTCCTCCTTCCTTCTCTAAACCATCCCAGGTGTGTTGGAAAACTCATAACAGCACAAGACTTCAACTTCATCCCTGGAATATATTAGGAATAATCACACACCCTCGCTTGATCATAAACCTTTCTGAGATATCAATAAAGATAGAAGATACAGATTCTCTTACAGTACAAACTGCAATTATTTCTACTATAAACAAGTTGTCCAGTGGATGTCAGTGATGATGATGATGATGATGATATGGCCTAAAGTATATAATTATGATTTATTTACAATTAAGATGAAAAAATTGTATCAGTGTAACAGCAGACAGTGCGAAGTGATCTAACATCGTTGTGTAAGGTTAGCTGCAATTAGAAAATGTTTATAGGATACAGTGTACATACATTTGAAGTTTTTAAGGTAAATGTTGCATATGTATACATGAAAGCTTTGACGCAAAAATACATTAGACTTTGTACACAAAACATCCTAAGGGCAATATTAGGGGGAAAATTGACCCATCCCTGAAATGTACAAAAACATTTATATATTCTATATACATATATCGTTCTGTAAACAGCTAACTGTTGATTATAGCTGTCCATGCGTTGCACAGGATCAGTAACTTTGAAGCAGTAGGAGGCACTCCGTGGCAGGTTCTGAAAATTTTGTGACTTAAATCTGTCATTGAAAAGTTCCTTTAGTGCAAATGGATAAATATCACATCACAGCATGAAAGGGTGATTTCCCCCCCCCCCCCATCTTATCCAAACTTTCAGGTGGCATTGGATGTAATAACCACAGCATTTGTAACATGTCATGTAACTTATCATCACCTGAGGTCTTTTTATTAACTTTTTATGAGTTTATAAAACTCTTCTTATGAACATGCCTATCATACAGAGGTATCTCTACTGCACGCTGCTTAGCTTGGCTTCATACTCATTGTCCCAACAGGCACAATGCTAAATGTCAGACAGAGCTGTGCCACGTCTGCAATACGTCCTTCAGCTCCATGGGTCTGAGTGGTGCTGCAAGGTGTAGTCCTGAAGTTTAATCTGATCTTGGATCTGGTTAATCAGGACCTGAGAAAGCAGGATTCCCACCAGCTGTGAAAGAAACGAACAAGCAATTAAATTCTATTCAATCAGAATGATGTTCATGAATTAGCATCAACCCAGTGCCAGTCTGCGAGGAGAAGTGCTTCTGGACATTTTCAGTACAAGCAAACTGTATAATAGGGGTAGCTCAGTGGTTAAGGCATTGGACTACAATTTGGAAGGTCCCAAGTTCAAACCACACAACCACCAGGTTACCACTGTTTGGATGTGCGTCTGCCAAATACCTAAATGTGAAAAATTCATAGCTTGTTCAGTTTTTACGGTAACATGAATTTGAAGCAGACAGTGGAAAAGAAAAACTCTGAGACGTCACAATGAAGGAACCAGACTCAAAGAGGAACACTTCATCATCTGGATGATACTGGATAGCACGTCCACAGACAAATCCCATCTGTACCTGTTATACGGTTGAAAGGAAAATTTGTATAACTGGAAATGCATTTAAGTTAACATTAAGTCCACTTTGTTGTTAGTTGAGTTAGCTAATTGTTCACTTATGGAGACTCGAATCATATTTAACTTGTTATATGACACTAATCTCAGATGGATGGATGGATGGATGGATGACTTCAAAATATCTTACAGCAAAGGCATAAAATGTTTAATGCTACCCAAAACCAGAAACATAAACAATGTAAGTACAACTGTTAATAATAATACTGTACATCCAAGTATTAGATAGCAATAACTAGCATAGCTAGCATAACTTGGTCATTTGGTGTTATGTATGAAATTAAACACTAGGGGGCAGTGTGTTATAGAAATCAACTTATTACTTTGCACTTTTATCAATAAACACACTTTGAGCTTAATACATTTAAAGTGACTCTGTGGTTTAATTAAAAATTCAGTCACATAATTAAGAGCGTTTACTTTATGATCATTATTATATAAGCGAAACATATCTGATTTAAAACGCATGTCCTCAGGATACAATGAGATGCTGTTATATTACAAATGCTGCACTGATCTTTAACATTCTTCATGAGAAAAGATTGGTCTGTTTTTTCCGTCCACCAGACGCCTCGTACCTGAGGGATGGCGAGGCCCAGCGCTATACCTCCCAGCAGAAACAGGTTGCTGTGGAGCCAGTTGACGAGTTTGTCAATGCAGCCACCGGTGTGGATAAAAGAGCTGGCCCTCATCATCTCCAGGTTCTGCATGCCATGTCCACACATAGTGTTTATTAGAGCCTGTGACAAGAGCGAAACAAACACATGATGATTACACCTGATCATCTTAGATACAGAACTTTAATACAAACTATAATACAAACTTTCATATCTGTTCTTGCATATAGCTGTTCATATTAAAGAAAACATTGCCTGGTCTTTTTCTGATCATTAACTGTCCAGTTTGGAGGAGTCTGCGTCCACTTTAGTGTCCTGTTCTAGAACCCAGTGTTGTCTTCCACTGTTGTAGACGATCCACCTAAAGACTCGTGCATTCTGTAATGCTTTTCCGCTCACCCCAGATATAAAAAAACTGGTTATTTGAATTATAATAACCTTCTGGCTAGCTCGTAGCAGCCTGGTCAGTCCTCTTTTATCATCAAGCGGTTGGATTTCGTTTCTGGTTTTCGCACAGTGACTGTTATAAATGAAATTCTAATCAGACTTTCTGAAATACTCAAACCAACATGTCATGCACAAAGTCCCCACGATGTTGATACAGACATGAACTCAAGCTCTTCACTTGTATTTTATCTTCACTAAGATTTTATAGACAATAATAAATTTGTAGACTAAATGAGCGTCTGGTGATATACTGGTGATTATGTCTTATGATTTGATCTTATGTTTGATTTTAGGCGGCACAGTGGCGTAGTGGTTAGCACTGTCGCCTTGCACCTCTAGGATTCGACTTCGTAGTTGTTAGGTTTTTTTTTTCCTCACCTCATCTTTAGAGATGAGGCAGCAGGAGAAGGGCACAGCACAGCGCTCTCGGCTCGGGTTCTCATCCGTGCAGTTGAAATAGATATTCTGTGACCAGTCCGTGTAAGAAACACCACCACAGCAGGAAAACTGGTTCATGACAAAAATAATGTCCTCATTGAAACTAGAACAACACAAGAATACATTTCATGTATAGCAATAAAAAAAAGGACCAAACAAACCAATAACAAAAGAAGTAAGCAACCTCTTTTTGTCCATAGTCAATAAGGTTCTGCAGGTCCAGATCATCTCTGTAATGCTTGATTGCATCGTTCACCATATCTGTCACTTTATAGCGCACCTGTAAAGCACAGGACTCCGGTGAGAATCATTTATGAGTTCAGTTAAAAAACAAACAAAAAAAACTGATCACTAACTGTATACTTCACATCAACATGGTACAAATATAATTTGACCAGCAGGGGGCGCATTGCTTCTTGCTAAGATTTATTATAGGGCTTTTCTTTCTTTTTACAATATTCATGAAATGTTTAAATCTTTGGACACTGGACAATGTTGGTGTGTCCAAAGAATGGAAGTTATGATACACAGCTGCTGAGATGACATGGTTCATATTTTCACAGCTGCAAAAAATAGTTTCTTGTGGCCATGAATTAATATAAGACAGGAAATCATTTTCTGGCAATTTTCAGGACAATTATTTTTCATAAAAGTGAAAAAGACACAAAGAAACCGAATAGGACGGTTGTGTTCAGGGAAACCTGGAGATGACTGATAATATTACTTTTCAGTATTTGGATGATGCATAATGACATACTGAAAAAAAAAAAAGTGAACAGACTTTTTGCCACTCCAGGCCACACATTTAATGTCTGTTGAGAAACACATCACGTTACATAATTCGTGGCCAAAACTCTGGCATCTTGTGGTCAGATGATAAACATTCATGATCATGAGATGCTCTTCGGCCTAAAAATATAAATTCACGTCAACAGGCTACAAAAATATAATTCGGCTCAAGAGTTTTGTGAATCTGATCAGTTTAAAGTAATTAAATTTTACCTTGTCCGAAAAGACGAAACCTAAAATTCCTGCAACCAGCTGCATCACAAAGATGACAGTCAAGCAGATGCAGAACTGTAGGCAAGGACAAACGAGTGTTATCTTCATCACACAGGACAGATGTTCATACAGTACTTATCTCTCAAAGCCGTGCTAACACCATCACATGCTGTATGCATGTTATAGTTATTTTTCAGTTTAAAATCTGCTATTTAATATAGACATGCAGTTCATATTCTTGTACAAGGACCTTTTTTTACATTTACATTTTTGTAGGAAAATGTCTGATTGGCTGGACATCTGTTCATCCATCCATCCATCCATCCATACAACCATTCATGCATCCATCCATCCATTATTCACCTTTTCCTTTCATTACTGGGTTAGTATTTTTGTATGTGGATGTCTGTCTGTCTGTCTGTCTGTCTGTCTGTCTGTCTTTTCATCCATCCATCTGTGAATCTGTCCGTCCGTCCATCCATCATTAATTTTTTGCTTTCATTAGTGGGTTCGTATTTTTGTGGGTGGGTGTCTGGCTGGCTATCTCTATCTATATCTATCCATCCATCTGTACATCCACCATCCATCCATTCGTTCATCCATCCAACCATCCATCATTAATTTTTTGCTTTCATTAGTTGGTTAGTAGTTTTATGGGTGGATGTCTGTTTGGCTGGCTAACTACATTGTATCTGCCTATTCTTGCTTTTATTACTGGGTTAATATTTTTGTGAATGTGTCTAGCTGACAATCTGTCTATCTATTCATCCATCCAGACATCTGTCCATCCATCTTTTCACCAATTCATCCATCCATCCATCCATTATTCTTATTTTTGCTTTCATTACTGGTTTAGTTAACTTTGTGGCTGTCTGTCTGTCTGTCTGTCTGTCTGTCTGTCTGGCCATCCACCCTTTATATTTTTACTTTTATTACTGGGGTTGGTATTTTTGTCAGTCTATCTATCTGTTTATCTAGTCATCTTACCATCTCTCTCTCTCTCTATCTGTCTTTGCGACCATTCTAAATTAGATCTGAAACTGACCGTCTGCAGGAGGCAGATGTTCTCCCGGAGAGAACCCACACAGCCACAGAACGTAAGGAGAAACATGAGGACTCCGACAACCAGCAGCAGGAGGGACGGGTCCACCGTCAAACAGGCCATCGCCGTCTCTATACACGAGAAAGAGACATGCAAGCAGGAGGCTGTAACTCACACAAAATCCGAAAAATGCAGGAGAAACTCTGAAATAAAGCCTGCCTGACACTGGGTAAATCATCTCACCATGCTTGCTTATTCTGGCGTACACACCAATACACATCAGCGCCACTGAGATAATCTATTGGACCAGAGAGAGGACACGATTAGTCAGATCATCAGGTCTGTGATTCAGTCTCTATTCCTGTGCAATGAGGATACAAGTTTCTGAAGTAATATTTAAAGAGACAGGAACTAGCTGCAACAAGACAAGATTTACATTTGATTAAAAGACACCTTTTATTTAGACATCTGTAGAGAAACCAGCATGTTTAAATAGTGCAGGAAAATCATTCAAAGGTGAATTTTAAATGAGTTTATGAAACGTACATTAATGTAGTGAAGAAACATCCTCAACTTTTTATATATATATATATATATATATATATATAGATGTCTGGATATAAATATATATATTTCTGTACAGTTTGCCTTTGGTTTGGTGGATCACCATCTCGCTGCAGGATACACCCACATTTCTGAGGTTTTTTTATTTTTAATAGAGATTGGATTTTCCCTTTTATTCCTCCCCCGAGAACCCATGAAGGGATACATACTTTTGCACTGATCTGGAGATAACTGTATATGTTGTGTGAAAACAAACTCTCCTTCAAACGTTGGCCGATCCTCTACAAAATGTTTTCAGCTAGTTCCCGATCTAGGTCAGAGGTCTCAGTGAGAGTTCAGCCGTTGTCATTTCTCACTGAAGTTTCCTACACAAGGACCTGCACTGGCCGCTCCCTTAAAAGGATGATTCACATGATGAGAATTCTTGCAATACCTGTCTGAACACACCAGCTGTGTCTTCACTAGCCTGTGCTCTTAGCTGTTTTTTTTTTGTTTTTTTTAACATGGAAAAGTCTTTCAAGTCTTGGATCCTGATTTTGGACTATGGTGCCATCATCACTTTGAATGCAATCCCAAATCGATGTGATACCGTGTTGGCCGACAGAAATTAGAACCAAACTTAAAAACAAGTGTTTACTACTAAAACTAGTCTCGCACACAAAAACAAACAAGTTGCAGTATAATTATAGCTCACTCAGTTTCATGGTTGGTCATCCGGTATTGCATGTTTGAGAATAAAATGCACACATGGAGCACGTAGGGGTTAAAACACTTCCCCAAGCTTTGTCCAGTGGCAGCTCTATTATAAAGGACTCCAGCCCAAACAACTATTCAAAAGTCGATATAAACTATATATAAACTCTATAGAACTTGATTTTTTATTGATTTGCACACAAATTTCTATACACATATATATTTATTTATGTATTCATTTATAGAGGTCCATTGGGGCAGGCATCACGTTGCTCATTGCTTATAATGTGAATGTTTTGTTTATGCGGGGGAGGGGCAGAAGAATTCATTTACTATTTTGTCATGGTCGTCTGACGAATCTTCTTCTTCTTCTTTCGGCTGCTGCCGTTAGGGGTCACCGCGGCGGACTATTTGTCCAACCTTCTGCATGTCCTCCCTCACCACATCCATAGACCTCCTCTTGGGCCTTCCTATTCTCCTCCATCTCTAACATTCTCCTCCCGATTCTAACCCCTCCCTCATCCCTCCTCTGCGCATGTCCAAACCATCTTAACCTGGCCTCTCCTACTTTGTCCCCAAACTGTCCTACCTGAACTGTCCCTCTAATATACTCATTCCTCTATAATCCTGTCCATTCTTGTGGCTCCCAGAGCAAATCGCAGCATCTTCAGCTTTGCCACCTCTAACTCTGCTTCCTGTCTTTTTGTAAAATCTCCTCAGTACAAGAGATTGAAATATTGTTGTAAATACATGTTGATACTCTCTAGATAAAAAAAAAGTCACTAGACAGTAGAGTATCGAATCTCAGTTCTGCTTTTCCAGGTAAACTTATAGATCTGTTTAGCTTTACAGTATATGTGGAATATAATCATACACCATAACAGCGCAGGTTTAAATCCCTAACAAGGTTCAGTGAATTTTTCAATTCAAGGAAGAATGTTTAATGATGTGAAATCCATTCTCGAGATCAGTGGCTTAATTCTAAAGTGAGCGTTTATTGCATAAACAATATAAAAGCCAAATTAAGTAATGTCGATTTATTTAAACGCATCTAAGTGCAAACAGCTGTAAATACGGAAAAGAGCATCAGTTCTCAATTCGTCCGTGTTTCACTTCATCCTCAGGTT
This sequence comes from Heterobranchus longifilis, assembly GCA_028570985.1. Lineage (NCBI taxonomy): Eukaryota > Metazoa > Chordata > Actinopteri > Siluriformes > Clariidae > Heterobranchus > Heterobranchus longifilis. Next base: position 14,954,613 of record JAOVVB010000015.1, read on the forward strand.
CCTCAACACAAAACCGCACTCACAGACTCGCATTACTGCGGCTTTTATTTCACTGAAACATCACAGTGTGCACTATGAGAATAAAATCCCAACCAAACACAGGACAAGGAAAACTTACTCTCATCACTACATGTAACGTACACACACTTCAATCTGTGTCTAAACACACAGACGAGGTGTGTTGCTGATTTCATTTTGCTCTGTAATCAGAGATGGGGAGTTTAAAGAGATTGAATGGGTTGTTAATTAGCCTTGGTCAAAGGGGCATCGGTACTTTTAATTAATCTTATTTGTAGTTTTACAAGGTGCGTTCAAGTCAAACCGGGACTTTTGATCGTCCAGAATAACAGAACACAATTATGAGAATAAAAACTCTCTTTATTTCTCTATATAATCCCCTGTTACACTAATGCTACACTTATCCCAGTGTTTCACTAGTGCTTGGACACCATCAAGATTCTCTCAGTACACCGGAGCCATGATCATTGAGCCTGCTTCACATCTCAAACCCCGGCCTCCCAGGAACTCCTTTAATGGCCCAAACATGTGGTGATGGCTTGAAGCGAGGTCAGGACTGTACGGGGGACATGACAATGACTCCCAGCCGAGTTCCTGTAATGTGCAAGTGGTGTCGGTGAATGATTGTGTGTACAGTTCACACACACAGATGTGTTTCTTCAACAAGTTGGCAACAAGTCTTCTGTCGATTTTCAATTAAGCATCAGGCGGTCCACTCGCTGAATGTTCACAGGAGTGACTGCAGTGGACTCTGAGCCACCTCGGTCAGGCCTGGGTCATCTTTCACAGGCTTCTTTAAATCATTTGCAAAAATCTAATGTTTTACTGCGGCTGAGAGTCTCATTACCGTACTGTGCTTAAAGTCTTCTGTAAATGTCAATCGGTTTTACATCCTCATTCACCAGTGAAGTTTCATCACAAGTCACGGTTTGACTTTGCACATTTAATTATAAGAGGTTATACTTCAGCTTGATGCATTTATTTAGATAAGTAGTACCACGTGAGTACAGGATTTTAAACAGTGTTACGGGCTTTTAACTGGTTCGAGAATGCTAAATATTTAGAAGCACAGTTATGCACTACGCTATATGGGCGAGGTTACTTCATGACTCAGAGCGCTGAAGAGCAAGTTAAGACCTGCCATGTTTTCAAAAGTCTGCATACCTTCATGCAGTGTCATTTTTCACAGCATTAATTTGTTCAAAATTAATGCTTTATTTAAAGTTAGCGCTTAAAACTTGCTTTAAAAAAAACTTAGCCTTTAATACATCTTTGTTTGTCTGTGCATTATGATGATATTTCAACATTCCTCCAAGAAGTCACGCTATCGTTGAAATACTCACTTCCTAGGTCAAAACTGTTACATAGAGTCAGTCTTCAGCAGATATGTTAAGCATTATTATTATTATCATCAGCATCATCATTATTATTATTATTATTATTATTATTATTATTATTCATAAATACAACTTGTGACTTAAACTTGATAAAAGCTTGTTAAATTAAGCTAAAGAATAAGAAGGGAAGGCAGTTCCACCAGAAGAACCTTCTATAAAACCATACTGTACAGCTACACCATCTTGCCATGCACTTTGAGCACTTTCTATACACCCTTCTCCTGTGCCAAGTGAGAAATAAAGAGCAAAAAAAAAGAAGAAGAAATATGCATTAAATTCCAGAGAATAAGGAAAGAAGAGATTCTGCTTTTTTGTACTTTCTTTTTGTTTTTTATGTTTATTCTTTTAAAGTCAAGAGTGACTGAAACAATGCCTTTGAAGATCAAAGTCAAAATTTGCTTTGGTTATAAATCCTCCCTGTTTGTAGTTTCGATTGAACTAAATCAGCTAACTAATAGTCTGTTCTTAATATATGTGGGAGAGCAGAGGAAAGACTGAAATATGCAGGGCAGTGGTCCTCCAGGAATAAGGTTGAGAATGTTCTATATTTTCTCATGAATGTGACCTAAATCATCATCAAGTCCTAAAAGTAGAGAAATACAGTAGAAAGAAACAATTCCTCAACAAATAAATGACCAAAGATATATTTTTTGTTTCTTTTGGTCCAATTTAGTCCTTTTTTTTTTTAATCCACTTTAGGAAAATCAGATGATGTTTTAATTCACATTTATGCAAAAATTCTATCCAATGCTGTGGTATAAAGGAGACAGTGGGTGCTTTTATATACAAAAATAAAAAACATGTCAGTGTGACAACTCATCATGGGTCCCAATTGTACAATTATTTCTGTTCAGGATTTAAAGATATTTGTAAGTAGTAGTAAGTAGCAATCTGGAGTAATAAGTAATCCATCAATAACCCTGCATTGGAACATTACACAATGATTACACACTTCAGCTGGTAAAAGTTAAAATCTGTATAACTTCTTTTTGTCGTTTGTGTCTTTTGGGTGTCTGATCAAGTTTTTGAGAAGGCATGAATCATTTCTAAACTCCCGTAGAATGAAAAGTACAGCACGGGGCCTCAGATTCTCCGCCGTGAAAAACCAGTGTGTTGCACTTTTTGCATATGAATAAATGAGTCCCGTTGCTTAGCAACAGCTAGAAGCGTTCAAAAGGTTGTGGCTGTTTAAAAAAGCAACAAGAAGAAAGAGGTTTGTCATCGGATCCTGCTGTAACCTCGTTAAAATTCAAATGGGATAAACAAGTTGAACTTTGTCGTAATGAAGCGTGTTAAAATGATGAACATGAAACTTAAAATTGTGTTATACTGACCATTTTCAATATTCCAGTTCCATTGATGAGATTTAAACAGCACAACACACTTTTAAAATGGAAAAGCAACTCCTGAATTAGAGCACAATCCATTGAAAAAAAAAAAAAAACACTTACTGTTCACACCATAGTGTGTATATTCCAGTTTATACTGTACTGAACATTTAGATTGTTGCACTTGTCCTAATAAGAGATAATAGTTAAGGGTTGTTGGTCAGAATGTCCCTAATTCACCCCTGAACTGCCCCTGCTGGGTCTCTCACCCTCATCTGCTTTGATATAACCGGGCGTCGGGTTGGCAACCTGACCCTGTATTCCTAACCCAATGGCACATGGACAAACCCCCTTACCCTTAACTCATCCTAACTTTTCTATAGTATCAACAAACACAGTGACTTGTACAGCAGCAGTGTCTAATACACACTGACAAAAGTATGTGAACACTTGACCATCCCACTCGTATGTCCTAGCTGAATGCTCCATTCCACCCCCATTCCACTCCGAGCTTCACACACTCCATGTTAACATTTATGGAGCTTGGGCATTGCCATGCTGGAGCAGGTTTAAGCCTCTTATTTCCATTGAAGGGAAATCCTAATGCTACAGCATACAGAGATGTTCGAGAGAACCAACTTCAAGGCAAAGGTTTAGGGAAGAAACACATTGTTTTAATGAGCGGGTGTCCATATACTTTGGGACATGTAGCGTATATGGATTAAACGAATGATGTAATTGATGACGTCATGGAGTTTTACATACAAAATGATATAGAATAGACATTTTGAAGAATGTAATAAAACATTGTAACAGGAGAAAATTCTACTTCCAGCTGGTAAAAGAAAGTCCACGTCTTACGCCAGGCAGCGTCGCACAACTAGTCGATGATTATGTTTGGATAACAGAATGCACTCAAGTGTTTCCTTCAATACAATAATAACAATCCAATTAGCTGTGCTATAAGAGGAATAAAACATTTCACCAAAAAAAAAAAATACATGAATGAATAATTGACTTCATTGATTATTTTCCCACCCTGTTGTGTTTTAGTGCTTACTTTACCCAGTACCACATGATATCCTGGGACACTGACTTCAATATCAATGCTATAAGCAATGTATTATTCCCACTTAGCGTATTATTCCGGCTATTTGGAGTTTTCCTTCTGAGATATTTGAACCTGCCGTCCCTCTATAACGTACTTTCACACCCTGAGCGCAAAGATTTGTGCCGTGAAACCTAACACATGCAGCATGTTTTGTGTGTTCTTAAGCCGTCTGAATTTTTCCTAAGGGCACGCAAACTATAATCAGACAGGAATCAGACAGGACTGTATCATTTCAGCTTGACACAGACAGTTACACCTACAAAATATCTGCCTACTGTGATATACTACCAAACACAGTGTGTATAAAATCACATGCACAAGAATATTATTACTTTTAGGTATCAGATCCTGTATTCTAGGCTCCAATATCTCAATCTATAAGTATAAAAAAGGGGGTTCCTCAGGGGATCTTTGGATAGTTTTGGGGTTCTAGATTTTTAAAGAGGTTTTGTTTGGACACTTTTCAAACAGGATTCTACACTTACTGTAAACTTCCCACATAAGGACAACGCAAAGAAACATTTAAGCTGACAAATTAAAAATTTACAGTATAGTGCAAAAGTTTTTACATCCATCGCCCCAAACCTCAGACCCTTTAATTTCTTCCTATCCTGCTTCCATAGAGCCAGACTTTCTTGTATCTTTCATGTCGTCATTACGAATAGTTATCTGGACTTTTTGTGTGTCATTTTCAGTCTAGTCCCGGCAGCTGAGCAGTTTCAGAGGAATGTTTTTTGTTTGTCAAGCCACACAGTGACCTATGCATCAATTTAGCATCTAACTTAAGGCCTGAACCAGTGAGAAACTGGTGCAGATGATGACAGATGATCAGGCCGGGGATTAGTATACTGTACTGCTGATGCTGAGTGGTTGGAACAGACGAGAGGGGAAATGAGGTCGCTGCTGAGGTTCTTACATAAACAACCAATTTTTAAATTGTATCTTTAAACACTTTGTAGCCTGTCATAGTAAAACATTTGTTCCCATTTCTTTAATTTAATCTACATCATTTAATTAGACTGAATTGAATTTGA
>JAOVVB010000015.1:14961430-14972530 GCA_028570985.1 Heterobranchus longifilis
CTGTGGGAGGAAACCGGAGAACCCGGAGGAAACCCACCAAGCACGGGGAGAACATGCAAACTCCATGCACACAGACCCCGTGGTGGGAATCGAACCCGGACCCTGAAGGTGCAAGTGCTAACCACTAAGCCACCGTGTCGCCTTTAAAAATATATATAATAAAATTAATTACATTAGGGTAAAATATATATCATTTTCATATTAAACTCTTCACATTAAAGGTGATAAAATTGTTTTTTAAAAAGCTAGCACTAAAGGTAAAACCAAACCCCCTCCTCACTTCTTCACACTACTAAAAATGATGTTTATATTCACACATGACATTTGTATTTTCTCAAAGTAACATACAGTCTTGAAGTTTGCGTTATTTTCTGATTCCATTAACTTTTTAAGCTTTTTTTACTCACATCTGCCTGATCATGTGATCACACATGATTTAATGTGGAAGCTTCTCATGTAGGGTTTTATTTGTTTTTTGTTTGTTTTAGTTTTTTTTTTTTCCAGCTGATCGTCTCACATCACACCATTTCACACGGCAGGTTTGGTTCACATGAAGTGATGCACCTTCACATGGTGATGTTCCCACAGGTGGTTAAACACAACAGTACAGGCACAACCACAGTGAAAAACACATGAGCACACGTGACTCCAAACTTCAAACGACAAACTGGTTACATTGTGGATGAAGTCTAGCATGAAGATTAATTATTACACAAGCATGCAAACTCTGAGGGATTTCTTCTCAAACTTTTAACAGGAAAAAACAAAGAAACAAAGAAACAAACAAAAGCAAGTGCACTTGAGTAACTGAGGTGGATGTGAATGTTGTAGATGTTAAAGAAGTGAAGGTCAGGAGGACAGAGTGGTTTTTTGAGACTCACCCAAAATATGATGTTAAAGAAGAAAAGTAAATATTTGACAAGTGAACTGACAAAACTGAACTCCTCATCTCTCTGGGCTGCTCCTCTTCTCCCCATGATCAACACTTCAGTCTCGGGTCCTGGGTCCTGAAGCTTCACTGCTGAAGAAGAGGAATGAAATGTTGAACTTGTCCTCAGGGACTCTCAGCCATGAAGGTGCTTTTGGAGACTCCAGGCGCGCCTTTGCCCAGAGGCGCACATTTCTGCCTCTCAGCTGCTGCTTCGACTTGATTCATTCATGTGTGTGTGTGTGTGTTATTTCCGGATTTGTGTGTGTGTGTGTGTGGGAGAGAGAGATTTAATGGGCGGTCCTTCTCCTCTTCACACACAGTACACAGTCTAAAGCCTTGTTCCTCTCCATGTTCTTATTCATCTCCCACAATTAACATGCATTTTGGGGTTTTTTGCACACTTTTGATTTCTAATTAATATAAATCTTAAAAACAGGTGACCCAGTTCCCTCTCCAAACATCTTTAATACCCCAATCTAACAGTATTGTTTTTTTAGATCACATTTCCCAGATGTGGCTTTAGACCCCCCCCCCCCCAAAAAAAAGAAAAACGGTCTCTCACTTATCACTTTCTTTTAATACAAAAAATGTTCACGCCTCAGCAGCCCTGGTGTTGGGTTCAACATGTTGCATTTGAAGGAAATATATTCGAACACTTGTGTAATAGCGCCCCCTATTCCTAGTGCAATTTATTAGGGACAGCATTTTGACACTAAATGTGAAAAAAAAAAAAACTATCTGCTTAAAAAAATGGCTACAAATTAGTATTTAAAATACATTTTATAAAAAATCTAAATTTTACCCACTTAAAAAACAAATTTTGAGTAAAGCTTATTTTTTGTTTACACTAAAAACAGAAAATGTTCAAAGTTATGTGCATTAGTCAGTACCTGGTTTTAACAAAATCACTTTTTTACAAGAAATAAAAAAAATAAATAAAAGGACATTAAAGTAATTATATATATTCTTACACTTAAACTTCACGAAAAAAAAAAAGAAAAAATACATTTCTACAAAAGGTGAAAAAAACATCACACTAAATGTAAAAACATGGTAAAAAAAATCAATAAATCAATAAAATACATTCATGCCATTCTCTAATCAGTAATGTATAAAATCATGCAGATACAGGTCAAGAGCTTCTGTTAATTTTCACATCAAACATCAGGATGAGGATAAGAAGTGGAAGTGTAATCTTCATGACTTTAATTGCGACATTGGTTTGAGGATTTCATTAACTGCTGACCTCCTGGGATTTTCTCACACAGCAGTCTCTGGAGTTTACACAGAATGTTCAGGGCCTTTTAATTGATTTCAAGCTTCACCTGAGGCTGGAGACTTTCCAGGGCCGTGTGAGTGTCAGGTGGCTGTGTGCTTCTCAGCCTATGTCTAATGGAGTCTGGATCAAATGTGTGTGTGTGTGTGTGTGTGTGTGTGAATGAGCTCCTTGTTGAAGACTTGTCTTTGTATTCAGCTCCAGTTCATTGTACCTGCTCAGCTTTTCTTCCTCTCTCTTCTTTTCTGTTACAGCAGGTACAAAAGGTCATTGTGGGCCTATTTAGATTGTTGGCTATTTATTTCTTCATTTATCTCAACAAGCTGCATTTCAAAATGCATGAATAATGCTAAATGAAATCAAGTTTACAATGATGATAAAATGAGGTGAGAGGGTGCCAATAATTCTGAGCTGACTGTACATTTTAGATATCATAGGTATGTTTAAAGAATATACAGCCTACAATATACAATACAATCTGCTACTGTATTATCTAAACAAGTTAAGCCTAATCAACAATCCGGTAAACTCCAAAAAGTATTGGCACACACTCAAATGATTTCAGACTGTTTAAAAGGAACCAGGCAACAAGGATGTGTTAACAGGCAGTTTATTAGATAAAAGTTAATACAACTGGCACACAACTGCTTGTGTTTGCATTTGAGTGTAACAGCATCTGAACAGTACAGTGCACTCTACAGCTATTTGCTCATCCCAGCAGATAACACATCAGCCTTTTGGCCTTAAATCCCAGTATTGCTACTGTATAATTTTACTTCTGAGTGCATCAGAATTAAGATCTCGCAGTATATAACTGCTCGCAAATTGGTCCTGCATGCAACTATTTATCATTACTAATAGACTCGTAAACAGTTTAGTCAGTGCTATTAGTGTTAAGGAATGTTCAAGTCAAATGTTTTAACCCATTTATACAGTTCTGCTAAAACCCACTCACTCTCACCAGCTGATGATCAGCACTCAGACCCGCACGTATAACTCCAGCTGTACCGTTTCTAACTGTGGAGGACTGGTGCGTTTCCTGCCTCACTGTTTGAGCACCGGGAGCTCGTTGGGTTTAAAGAAGGCTTGGGACATTCCCATGGCGTAAATGTACACTTTGGAATCCACCACAAGTTTCTCTTTCTTTAGTAACTCTATAAACAGAGGAAACAAATTCATGAGGAAATGGATGAATGCAGGTATTATGAAAATAATCCAGAACAGGATATGGGATGCATTAAGAGCACACATACAAGTTTTATTATTGCTCTTATACCACAGTGTTTTAAGAACAAATACAAGGGGTGTTCAAGTCAAACTGGGACTTGTGATAAAAATTCTGGTGCATGAAGGTGTAAAAAAAACCCTGAGATTTACACAATACTTTAAGCACAGTACGGTGATGAGACGCTTAGCCGCAGTATAACATTTGAATGATGCAAACGTTTTAAAGAAGGCCGTACGTCCGTGAATGATATGAATACATCCAGCCAAGGTGGCTTAGAGCCCTCTGCAGTCGTTTCTGTGAACATTCAGAAAGTGGACCGCCTGATCCTTGAAAATGTATGCATGACTGTTGGCCAACTTGCAGACGAGACAGGTCTCTCTGTGGGAACTGTACACAAGATCATTCACCAACACCCCTTGCACATTACAGGAACTCACTCCCTGCCATTTCTACATGTTTGGGCCATTAAAGGAGTTTCCGGGAGGCCAGTGTTTCCAACATGAAGCAGGCAAGTCCAATCATGGCTCTGGCGTACTGAGAAAACTTTCTACCTTGATGGTGTCCAAGCACTAGTGAAACACTGGGATAAGTGCATTAGTGTATCAGTGGATTATATAGAGAAATAAAGTGAGTGTTTATGCACAATCAAAAATCCCATTTTTACTTGAACGCCCCTTGTGCAACCTTTAATGGCTTTTAAACCGATTACAGTCACATTTAATCATATGGTGTGGAACATCCATGAAACAGGTTAGTTTATGTTTACATTAAAAAAAAAAAAAATTTTAATCTCTTAATTATTACATGGATATTTTGCCATACAAGTCTGTGTGAATGTGGTGTTTCTATAGAAACAATACTGCATCAGAACGAGTGCATTAATATAAACAAGCATCTTTCATGTGTAATTTTTTTTTAAATAAATAAATAAATAAATAGATGGATAGATAGATAGATAATCAATGAGAATCAAGAATTTAACAGCACCCTGGTATAAGCAGTTAATTAATACCTGTACTCCGTTTAAGATAAGATATCCCTTTCCCCACAGCAGGGAAATTACTTAAATAACACAAAGAATTCTCCCCCGAAAGAAACTTGGTCACTTTTACGTCATGTCATATTTATGCAGGTAAAATTTGAAACCAGTAGAAAACAAGAAGGTGCAGATTGTAGCAGACTAGAAATGGTTCACAGACTTTGTTGGCCGTTTATGCCTCGTCATAATACATCTTACAGTCTGAAAATACATATACGAAATTCCTTGTTTAATGTCGACATAAATAGTGTTGAGCTGTCACTGCTAGAGCTCTTGAAAACCTCTTCAAGATAGCTAAATCCAACCTTGTGCACTAAACTACTAAATATTACGCTCTAACAGATACCACACGGTATATGGTGAGGTTTATACAGAAGCGTGTATGTGTAACAGATTCTTAGCTCCTGTAGTCACAGGGATCCAAACCACAGATGGCTGAGAATCAGAGCAGGTCTTGACAAGTCTTGATCATTCATAGGAAATAGTGAGGTGTAGTAGGTACTTGATAGAACAGGTAAAGGATTTGTAACCGTAGTGTAGGTAACACATTGTACCATTTAACAGCTACTGCGTAGTCAATTTGTAGGTATACGAGTCGTGAGTCAAGGAACCAATAATCAGCAATAACTTTAACTGGACCAAAAAAAACAACAAAAAAAAAAAACAGTTCAGTGAACTCCAGCAAAACGTTCAGGAATGTGGAAACGCCCTCTAATTGGTGTGTGGCTAAAAAGAAAATGCCTCGTCCAATACAATATGCACAGGATTTTGTGGTGATATTCTGTTTTTTTTCTCCCTCACCAACATTGCTTTAAAAAGGTAATAGCTTGTAATATTAAGATAAATATTCAATTGTTTGTCATATGAATTTTTTACCCGTCATATCCCAATTAGGAAGCTGGTGTAAAAGCACAGGGTCAGCCTGGATATAGCGCCCCCTTGAGCAGATAGGTTTAAGGGCCTTGCTCAAGGGCTCTTCAGTGCAACAGCTTGGCGATACTGGGGCTTGAACCCCCGACCTTCCAATCAGTAACCCAGAGCCTTAACTGTTTGAGCCATTACATGTATGCCCATAATATGTCTCTTAATCTTATTTACTGTATACTTATCTTTTATGAAATTGAACAATAAATTCATTATGTGAAATGATTTTTAACTGTGTAACAATTTTTAAACCTTTATTCAAATTTGTATTACACAAAAGTCCTGAGCCCCATATTACATTAAACTAAATGATGTAGATTAAATCAAAGAACCAGGAACACAGGTTTTACTGTGACAGCCTGCAAAGTGCCTAAAGATTTAACAATTAAAAAACTGGTTGTTTATGTAACAGCCTCAGCAGCGACCTCATTTCCCCTCTCGTCTGTTCCAACCACTCAGCATTCAGCATCACCTGTATACTAATCACCTGCCTGATCATCTGTCATCATCTGCACCGGTTTCTCACTGATTTAGGCCTTAAGTTAGATGTTTTTTATGCTTGAATGATTCATAGGTCACCGTGTGGCTTAACAAACAACAACAAAGTCATTGCCGTGAAACAGCTCAGGTACTGGAACTGAAGTGAAAATATATGGGAGACAAAAAAGTAGTCCTTTAGAAGGACTGGAGAACTATTCCCCCTCAAGACTAGATTAAAAATACAGCAATGTCTGACTCTTTGAAAGCAAAATATACAGAAATAAAAGTAGGCTCAAGACATTCGCCAAGTAATACTGTCTATAGTTTTTTTTGATAATATTGGATTTCGGCAAACTGCTACAGCTCTAAATTTCTGTTAGAGTTTCTTGGGTTTGATGTTCTTGACATCAAATAGAAAGAGGACGGATTTTTGTTTACTCTGTCCACTAAATCTTACCGATTAAAGGGTTAAGTATGTGATGATACTCACCATCTATTTTCTTCTGAAATTCATCTAAAGGTAGAAGAATCACGTCGACAAATTCTGGAAGAAAAAAGGCAAAATGCAATTTGAATGAAAATAACACAACAGGGAAGTTTTTCTGTTAATATAAATTTAAAGATAATAAATTTTACCTCCATCACCTAAAAAACAAGAAAAAAAAAAAAAAAAGAAGTTAACAATGAGTCCCTAAGCTTTGAGAAGTCTGAGTAAGAATGAAAGAAGAGACGATCTCATGAGCAAGGACGAGTCTTACCGAGCTGCTGCGTGGGGTTTATATTCTCAATATCATCGCCGTTAATGTTGACCATCACAATCTGCGTGCTGCAGTTCGACAGACCCGGATCGAGACATGTGACTGACCGGAGGAGACAGACAAACGTGTTTATTTCTGCAGTAAAACTCAACACACACACACATGGCATGAGTAATTCACCTGCGCATCATTCAGTCTCACCTGGCGTGACTCCCACCACCTCGCCCTTGTACCCCGTCTCCTCTTTCAGCTCTCTCAGAGCAGCCGTCTCGGCGTTCTCGTTGTCATCGATCAGCCCTAAAACACACACACACGCACACAGAGTGGCTCAGCAAAATACACTTTCATCATACATGATACATGATACAAAAGCTATATGATGAGACCTGCAGGAAACTCCAGAGTGTAGCATCCCATGGGTGGCCTGAACTGTTTCACCAACACCACACAATCCTTATGTAGAGTTCTCTTCAGGATGGCGATGATTCCCACTCCTACATCAGCAAAAGAAAAAAAAAAAAAAGAAAGAATCATGGAACAAGCAGTGTACAGAGTAAATGTGTGTGTATATAGTATATGGCTGTATACAGTATGGAGAAGAGAGGAGAGCTCACCATCTGTAGCACAGTTGATTGGTCTCGTTGTTCTTTTCACCGTCTCCCATATTCTGCAGGGGAGAGAGAGATACAGAACAAAGTATTTATCTAAAGTAAAGATAAAGATTTTCCAAAACTCCGTGTTCAGTGGTGTTGTGTGGGGAAACAGGGAAAACGGAGATTTCGCCTTGTTGTAACGTCACCTTGTGTCGATGATGTAATTGTCTGTGTGCTCGTCTCCTTGATTTGACGTCAGCTTTGTTTATGAAGATATTTTGTGCAATAGTGGACGTACGTACAGTAAAATAGTGACTGTGTTAACGTTGTGTACTGGACTTTTTACATGCATGTACATACACGCGCAGTTACTTACACATTATGTTAATGAACAGAGGTGCCTGAATGTACTACTAAGCTCAATGCTGCTACATACTGAACAAAACTCTGACGACACACAGACCCCGGCAGACTGTGACCCGTCAGACTTCTACAAAGCGCAACAGGTAATGATGTTTTGTACAGGCTTCTGATTGGCCCCCTGTTGATTAAGGGGGCTCCTAACAGCACTTAACAGGGCGTTTTGCGTTTTCATGGGGACAAAGATATTTTTTTAAATGTAGTGTGGACGGAATTATTTTTGTAAAAACGAAGAAGAAAAATCTCTGTTTTTAAAAATACCCGGCTACGTGTGGACATGGCCTGAGACTGTCGATGGAAGCCACAGTGAGGCCAACAGTCACTCTAAAGCAGTTACAGAGGCTGAGAGTGTAGAGAAGGTGGAACAGACAAGCATTCAAAGAGCTGTGTATAACTGAAGGCTATGCAGGAGGTGTGACTAGAAAGAAACACTTTTTAAAGAAGATTCATGTCTCATATTTACATCAGAGTGATATGAACCCACACCACAGACCAGTTTTATGTAAGACAATTTTCCCACAAACCGGCCATCGCACACTTGTAACAAAGCACAATAAACACAACATACCATGACACAGAATCAGTGCGAGCCCTGAGCTTGGAGTGATGGAAGACAACGACACCTGAACTGTATTCCGTATGTTCAGTCCGCTCCTTAATTTCGTTTTTGTTGCTGTCACTGCATATAGCCCAACTTCACAAAGATAGATTGTTGAAAATAGAAGCAGGGTTTTCAGTGCTTTTGTGGCAATCTCAGGATATTCCTATTTTAATCAAGAACCTTGGCAGAGTTTAAATTGTCTCAAACATACTTTTAAAGTCACGTCTATTTTACAGAGCGTGCTTGGAGTGTATGAATCACCTGCTGTTATAAACCGGTAATTTAGGTAGGACTCTTGGCATTTTCTTTTAAATACAGCTTTCTTTTTGTTAACTATCTTAAAGTCTTATAATCTGTCTCAAATTTTATTTGTCATGTAGTGTACACAACCATACACAGTATGATATGCAGTGAAAAGCTTATATGATTGTTTGTGACAGGAAGATAGAAAGATTTTTCTGCATTAAAAGAAAAATTGCACTGAGAAAAATGTTAAATTTAAAAATCGTTTTTTTACAGAGAAAAGTGTGGAAAAGAGGTACAGATGGAATCGAACAGGAGATGATCTGATCATTTTTCAAAATATAGCACACTGCAGACTAGTCAATAAAATGGGAGTAAAATAAAAATATATATTTTTAATGCTTTCTGTGTGGCCTGGTACAAAATCATCCACAGCCTGGTTCCCATTTGCAGCCCAGTGGTTGGGGACCACTGCTGTAAGCCATGATTAATTATTAACACCATTCCTACAGTGAACGTAGTGGTGGCAGCCTCAGCATTTTGGGACTCTCTTTATCTGGGCTTGTTACAGGATTGAATAGAAGGGGGTTTACAAAAGAACCTTCACCAAAAAAAAACAAAAAAAACAGAACATATTCAATATTCTACAGTCAAAGTCCAGATCTGAAATCTGTCAAGAATTTGTAAGAATGTTTGGAAATCACAGCCAACAAACATCATCCAAGGAACCTGAAGAACCTGGAGCAAATCTGCAACTACAACTCGATGAAAATCACTCGTGAACAGTGTGCAAAGCTGGGAACGTTAACCTATCACACTTGTCTCTAACAAGTAAAAGTTTAACTAAAAAGTATTGCACAAGTATGCAAGACGTGTTTCTCGGTAGTGCTGTTATTATTATATTTTACATGTCTACTCTGACAAATAAAACATTTTAAATATAAATTTTCCTCACGACCATACGACTTTGAGATAGAATTGCAATGGTTTTTATTAAACTTTTACTTCATTTGTAATCCAGATAAATATGATGACAGTTAGGGGGATAAATACTTTTGCAAAGCACAATGTTAATTGTATAATATCAGTGATTCGTAGTACCTGGTGTTTCCAGACGGATCCACATAAGTAGTCTTCTCAAGCTTCACCCACTTTCCAGTCGCTGTAACCTACACAGGAGGATGTGTGTGTGAGCTGATCAGAGCAAAACTCCACATTTAGACCAGAGTGTTAATAAGCTGCAGTTTTTACCTCCTCCTTTACTATATGAGCCTGGCTGCTGCTTTCCTCAGGGTTGTTCATAGTGTCTATGTGATGTGTTAAGTCTGTACACACTGACTGACACACACACACACACACACACACACACACACACACACACAAAATGAAGAAATCTGATAAAAAAAAAACTGAAACTTATCCTTAAACATAGAATTGGACAAAGTTCACGTCAGTCGTTAGGGTTCATTCGAGGAACTGTTTAAATGAGTTAAAAGACATTAAACTTTCCTGCTGTAAAAAGTTATATTTACAGATATTTATATAAATAGAATAAACTGCAGTATAATGATGTCACTCACGTGCAAATGATCCAAAGTTTTCTTCCTGTTTGGAACGGCCACGCACTGGTGTAACCTCAAAAACACTCCCCTTTCAATCATAAATCTTCCTTATTTTATTAATCGAATGCTATTTTGTACGGCGTTATCATCATCAATTTCTGAAATAACATTCTCAATTTTACGAACATGAAATAAACGTAACGTGCTGTATTTCAAGCCAGAAAACAACCTAGGAACTATTATTCTGCGCTTTAGTTGACTTGTCGGATGTATTTAATGTTGCACAGCCATCCGTACTGTAAAGCATTATGAAGAAAGAGCAAGTTGCTAACTGTCAGTTTTCTGTTTGGTATCCTTTATTTAAGAAACATACCATTAAAAGGTGAGTGTGAAGTGTTTTACTTCTTATAAATATATTAAGTGTTTGTTTAGTTTTTTATTTGCTATTTTTGGAGGCTTATTAAATGGAGGGAGCTTACTTGGCGCGCGCTGTATATATGTGTGTCAGGTTGTCATGGCAGGTGAGTGCAGCAGGGTTTAATATCACACTCTGTAGATTATAACTTTATTGTTTTGTACAACGGACTGATTTTTCTAAATATCAGTCATATTGAGAAGTAAATGGCGAGTACAAGATAAAACACAAGAGTTAACTAAAATAAAAATAGCCGCAAAGACACACAGCACATACTGTACACACACTGTATAATCATCACACACTGTACACACACACACACACACACTGTATAATCATCACACACTACACACACACACACACACACAGTATAATCATCACACACTGTACACACACACACACACACTGTATAATCATCACACACTGTACACACACACTGTGTAATCATCACACACTGTACACACACACACACACTGTATAATCATCACACACTGTACACACACACACACACTGTATAATAATCACATACTGTACATACACTGTATAATCATCACACACTGTACACACACACACACACACACTGTATAATCATCACACACTGTACACACACACACACACACACTGTATAAT
>JAOVVB010000015.1:15005233-15019948 GCA_028570985.1 Heterobranchus longifilis
TACATGACTACAGACTAGAGCAGCAGAATTAATGTTAAAATATTAAATTGTCACATTTTTAAATATTTTAAAAACTGCATATTTTTTCTCATGCATGTGTTGTTTTTTTTATATTTTGAGTCCTTTGGTAAACAAATCAGTTGACTCTATTTACATGACACTGCTGTACTGCTTGGTTACTAAACCTATATCTTTTGACACATATTTAAAGAATTGAGATATACATATGATATTTTTGTTGTATTGTTTCCACAAAAACAAATATTCATCTATAATTTAATATCGAGTGGCAGACTGCTCCAAGTGTTGTTCCTCACTGAAAGATTTCAATTGTGAGTGTTTCAGAAACAGCATGATTTGTAAAGAAAAAACTACAAATTGAGTGAAAATAAAATACAAAACTGACTTAGCCCTGGCCATGAACATTCACACACAACCAGAACTGGTTTCCTCACACACGCAGCAGAACCGCAATAAGGTTACCTCGTCCTTCCCTCCCCCTTCATGAGCACCAACATCATACAAGGTGGTCAAATGCTCCATTTGCTCTGACGCTTGTCCAACACACACAGACACACAGACACACATATACACACACATATACACACACATATACACACACATATACACACACATATACACACACACGCCTGTCCAAGGTCAAAATGCACCCTCTACCTCCAACATGAACTCCTAATCACAGCGTGTATAATGACCTGGACCACCATCAGCCCTACAACAATGACAACGAAAACAACAACAACAACATACACAGCATGGAGCACTACGGAGTCAATCTCCTTGGCAACACTATGACATCCTATGGAATTATGGGATGTTAGGCATTGCGCTGTCAGACAACTGCGCAGAGAACCGAGAGGCTGCGCTTTAGTTGCTCACGCTGTTGTCCAGATTTGAGGCATTTCTACTGCAACGAGAACACGGAGACCTCTTTTCATTACCTGTCCATCTGTTTCTTTGTCTAGCAGCGTCCTTCTCTGAGGCATTCAATAAGGCATTACAAATATTAAAAATATATACCTTTCCTTCTTCCTTAAACCATCTGTTAATCTGCAGGATAATTAGATGAAGGCATTATGGAAAAAAATATATATACTATCCTCAACACTTGAAGGCATTTCTGTTCATACTAAGATGAAATATTTAACACATACAACACTACATATAAAACTACAGATGGTACTTATGACATGTTGCTTTTTATTTGAAGACATAAATTAGTTATTCATTTATTACTGATTAGTTATTAATTAATTAATTAATTAATTAATTATAGTCTTATAAAACTTATCCTCATTTTTCAACTGAAAGTATTATAACAACAAAGTTAATACAACAATGCTTTTCATGTTCCTGAGCCACAAAGCCTAAACCTCTGAAGACTCCTGAGGACTGTCAACTTCAGCTCAGATTATAATGAAGCATAGACACTGGAGACTCCTTCCAAAAGATACTCATCTCCTCAATAAAAAAAAAAACTATAATAATAAAAAAGCCTTCACGTCATTTATATTACGTATTTTCATGATGCTGCAGTTATGGAAAAATAACCCACACCTTTTTACAAACATACCACACCCCACTGATTAAGGCTCCTTATATACTCTTACACAGTTCTTATTATAACCTGATCTGAATCGAAGGCTTCTGTGTTTGTTTCTCACCTGGGCAGCACTTTGTTGAGCACTCGTAGTACGGACAAGCTGAACACAGATCACGCCTGACCCTGATTGAGAAAGCTAATCCATGTTAAGAAAACATGCGAGATTGAGTCACAAGTAGAACAAACGTGCAGTAAAACGTGTTGGGTTTGCTTATGCACTTAATAAATCCTTCACTCAGCTTGGATTACTGGTATCGATCATGCACGTGTCATGATACACACGATATCATATCACACTCTGCAGATAAAAATTGATAATGTTATCAAAACAGTGAGACCATATTCACGGTTGTTGGAATCCTGCGTTTTTTATTTTTTTTTAATAAAAATAATAAGATAATAACAGCACTGTGTTGTACAGCTAGACAGAGCCAACGATGCTGACACACGACTCGGCTAGACCTGTAATTGCTGCCCATTTTGAGACAATACGTTTGCCCTGAATTACGAACCCACATGCTGATAATTAAAAATGGTATCAGAAAGTTGGCTCTTATTGTGTCTTTTAAGAAAACACACGGGTGCTACACTGATCTCAGGGTAGAAGTGGTGTATCCTATTTCACCTGCAAATCATGAGTATCTGTGAGCTTGTGTATGTAGAAGAGGGTGGATAACGTTGTCTCATTTATTTCATTATCCAGTTATGGAGTGTGTGCTAAATGATTTTCTGTTCTAATAAACAACTTTATTTCATTTTCAACTCACATGATGCATCATTGCTTGTATTACTGCCGGTGGATTTTTGCAGAACTGCGGAATAGGAACTTGAAGGAACACGTTAACCAGAAACTGAAAAATCACCTGATATCTGTATTGTATTTAAAAAGGGGGGAAAAGCTGTGGCATAAAAATCTACAGCACAGATAGTGAGCTGTAAACTGATAGCATAATTAAGATTATTACAAGAGTTGATAGGAAAGACATAAAACATTTTAGGGCATGTTTTATAGTACACTAATCAGCGACAGAACGATCCACATCATCACATGAACTTATTTTTTTGGTCGTCTTATCCCTGAACACTTCGGTAATTATATTAACAAACAACGTAATATTTTATTATGACACATTCTCACTGGCGTTATAGCAGGATAAAACATTTTTATATGTATATTAGAGATGGGGGGGGGGTCAAATCAGCTATGAATCCATGATTCTTTTGTGTGGCGAGTCACATATCAACAAACTGACTCCAAAATAAAAAACTTTTTAAATATATATTTCTATTTTTGTAACAGAGATGAATCAGACGATCGGGCAGTGACCAGAATTGGCTGCTTTTCAGTTTGACTGGCCGTAACCGGTGATCGGCCTCAGATAAAAACGATTCTGTACGGAGCGCAGAAGCTCCAAAGCCCTGGGTGGCCACCGCCGCTCAACCCGCAGACTGACTGTTGATTTTTGAGACTTTGGAGGCGTTAAAACTATTTACACGTTTTCATCCCGTGTGGTGGGAGTGAATTACTTGCTAAGTTTGTTTAGAAATAATAATTATGGCAGATGTCAGAGAGACATGCTTCTCAGATAAATGTTAAACTCTTCTAACTGAAGTTAGTTTATATTGTTTAAATGCTGCTCTTGGTTTTTAAGAGTGAAAACTAAGGTTTTAAGGAACGGGCTACATTTAAACTAATCGTTAACTTTTTTTTAAAGGTTTAAGATTGTAACAAAATCGGGGAAAATATAATATCGAATCAGGATATTTATAAAATATTGATACTTCTAGAATCACAATTTTAATCGAATAGGCACCTGGGTATAGTGATAATATTGTAAAGGGAGGTGACTGGTGATTCCCAGACCTAATATATAAATATAGAGAGGAAGAGATATTCACATTCTAAGCAGCTGGTGTCAATATGATTTCCTTTGGAGGAAAACACAAGAACACAATAGAGACAAAGAGCTCTCAGGATGTGGTGGGTACTCTAGACACATACATAAAGTCACCTTATTTTCCAAGATTTTGCTGTAAACTTGCTCTCAGGGGCAATCGGGCTGTCAGGTCACTGCTAAGCTGATCAACGTGATACGCGAGCCGGGTTTGTTTACAGTACAGTATAGCTAGCTTAGCTTCACTTAGCTTGTCCTCTGTTCAGGCATGAACACGGGCAGCCATATGTTAGCTCCACGTCTTGTGTGTCTAATTTTTTAAAGAGAATTTAAGCAGGACACGTTTTTAGTCTTGTCTATCAGGTTTGTTTTAGCCAAAATAAAAGCAGAGGTATTGTGAGCACAATGTTTACGCTAGGTTTAACATGTGAGTTAGGGGTTGGAAGGTTTAAATACTCAACCACAAGCTGGATTTGGGATTCAGGGTCCTGTCTACTAGTTTGTAGTTTTAACCCTTATTAAATACAAATTAAAAAAAAACATGTACCTTAATAGTAGACATGCTAGTTAAGTTAAGCTTAGCGTGGCAGGTTCAAAAGAGAAAAGGCCAGTGCACGAGCTCGGGCTCGTGCTCAACTGAGAAAGAAGTAACGTTAAAACCGTTAGGGGACTGGTTAAAACTGGCTTTCTACTCAAAACCACCGAATGTCACTACAGTAAACATGTATAATAAACTCTAAAATGAACTTTACCTCCAGAGCCGAGAGTCAGGCTGTCCTTTAAGTGTTTTTTTTTTTCCCTCACCAAGTTGCCGCAAATCGAAGTCTATTCTGTCGTCACCGCGGAGCTCGCGCACCGGCCCACGGCTCTGTCAACTGACTGCTCTGCATCAGTGCTTAGTGTCTGAGCAACTACCGCGTCCCGCCCCTCGCGTGACAGCTTCAAGACCAATCAGAACGCTTCAATGGTAACTCCGCTGACCAATAAACGAGCGCCGAAACCGAAAGGTGTACTGGGTAGCGTAGTTCCAAAGGTTGTTTACATCATTACCTTGACTAGGCTACGTTCACGCAATAGTCAAGTACGATTTCCCGCGTAAATGTGTTTTTTCGTAATGTTCAAGTATTTTTAAGTGACAATAATATTAATTGAATAAATAAATAAAGAAGAAATGTATTCACAGTCACTAGGATGAATATGAAAATATGAGAACATAAATATGGTATATTTGTGTACCTTAAAAGTTGATTTAATATATAAGATTTTACGTAGTACTTGTTCTACTACTTTTTTTTATTTCTTACTACTTTCTTACTACTTTTTACATAAGATCGCTATGTAAAACATGATAAGCATAAAATAAAGTTGATGCCCACACACACCCAAAGCTCCACACCTAAAGTGATTCAACTGGAACTTGGCAAACTATCTGGTGTCATCATTCATTATCAAGAAACGTTACAACACTAATTTCAAGTGCACTCAGACATTGACCTTCTTGAAAGCCACATTCCTATTTAATAGGCAAGAAAAATGTCTGAAAAAGACACCAATCGAACTACAAATGCATATTCTCCAAGCCATTTCCACAATTTTGGGCCATTAAAGGAGTTCCTGGGAGGCCAGCGTTTCAGACGCGAAGCATGTCAGATCATAACTCTGGTGTACTGGGAAAACATTTTACCTTGATATTATCCAAGCACTAGTGAAACAATGGGATTAGTAGTAGGGTATGTATGAAGGGGTATGCCACTGTGGCAACTCCTCAATGGGAGCAGCCAAAAGACTAACATCAGCATATTTGGTTTAAGACAATGGCTTTTAATTGTTGTAATTTCTACATAACTTTACACATTGGAGTGTACTAGAAAAAAAAAGAACTATTGCACCTTGAAGTAGTTGAGGAAACATGAAAGGTCTGGTCAGGTCTGATTTCTGGTCTGAAATGCTTGTTTGGTTTTCCATCTGCATCCTGTCAGACATTTAATAGACAACTTATTTCACAGGTCAACATAGCTTCTAGGGGCTTATCTTGAAAAAAAAAAAGTGTTCCTTGGTACATCGTGTACACTTTTAAGATAAAACATATACTACAATCATTGTCCAAAACCTTGTACCATTGATGGTATCGCACAGGTACAGTGACATGTAACAGTACAGCTTTCCACCACCCTTCACTTTGTTCAGAACTATGCATCGTTGATGGTAACACAGAGGTACAGTGACATATAGAGCTTTCCACCACCCTTCTCTCTCCCATTTCCCGTGGCCGACCACATTAGATTACAAAAATTCATGCTTGCTTACCAAACTGGCATGCATGCATCTTAAGTCACTTATAACTTCCTGCTCTACGGCATTTTTTCTTGAGCATGGCTCACCTGGGAACATTAACCCACCAAAGGTACAAAGAAAAGACGTAACAAGACTCTTCTCTGTTCTGGCATCTGGGGGTGAAATGAACAAGAAATGAAGACCTACCTGTTCACCAAGCACTTGAATTAGCATTTAATAAAATAGCACCTAATTATATATTTCATGCTGTTTTACATGTTCTTTATCCATGACCATAGTGACCATAGTAAGGGGGAGTTGTTACAGGATACTTCTGTTAGTTAATAGAGGCTACATCTGTTTATACATACAGTATATACATACAGTATATACTTAGTAAAGTATTTTGCAACCCCAAACCCAGACTCGTCCATCGGATTGGCAGACAGAGAAGTGTGATTCGTCATTCCAGAGAACGCGTCTCCACCGCTTTAGAGTCCTGTGGTCGCGTGCTTTGCACTGTACTTGGTGATGGTAAGGCTCGGATAGAGCTGCTTGGCCATGGAAATCCATTCCTGCTATTGACTCTCTCTCCCTCTCTCTCTCTCTCTCTCTATCGGAGGGTTCAAGTCAAGTCAAACTGGGACTTGTGATGACGTTTCAAAGAAGTCTGTATGTTTGTAAATGATGAGCCTGAAGCTCCCTGCAGCCGTTCCCATGCACATTCAGCAAGTAGGAACGCCTGATCCTTGGATCAATGGATAACTTGTCTCCATCTGACTGGGGCATGAAAGAATAGTGGTTAGATCTGTGGCCTCTCACCTCGAGGGTCGAGGTTCAAAGCCTGCCTCGTGTCTGTGTGTGTAAAGATTGCATGTTGCAAATTGTAAGTTAGTGTGTGATTGAATGTGTGCCCTGCGATGTACTGGCACCACATCCAGGGTGTACCCTGTTTTCATGCTCAAAGTCCCCTGGGACTGGGTCCAGGACACTGAACAGGATAATCGGTATAGAGAATTAACAAGTGCCATTTTTTTTTTAATATAAATTCTGTAAGGATAGCAATATTTCCAAAATATTTAAAGACATGTTTGCAGGTGTCAAAATAATTACAATGTTCAGTGAATAAATTAAGCAGTGAAAGAATTATAAACTAAATCATAATAAATCTTACGTACGTTGTGGTTTTCCACGGAAATCAATTTGTAGGTTGGTACAGCCCTTATGGAGAATTTGCTTTCTTTTCAAGGGGAAAGTTGAGTATGTATTTTTAATTATTTTAATTAGACTTCCTCTCATCAAACTTCCAAGTGGAAAATTCCATGTTTATTTCATGCAACCATTTTGGGGGGTGCCAATAATTTTAGCGCCAACCTCATTCTGGATGTCTGACATCTCTGGATCTGAGTGGTGTGGTGCGTTCATAGTGTTGCAACCAAACAGGACAAAGTTTATTAGATGACGTTTCTGATCAGTGATAACAATCTGTATTGCATCTGTGTAAAAATTAATCGCTGAATCTGAACTGATAAAACCTCACCTGATCCTTAAAACCACCTACACGACAAAACTTTCAGGACTTATTCCAGTTCACTCTTTCTCCGAGAGTGTTTTTTTTTCTGCATCTATTAACTGCAAACCGAACTGTATATACACATCGAGACACGATCTTTACAGGTCCTGACCTGAGCGAAACCCTTTAAGTCAGTTTGAACAAAACCTGGGTGTGAGAACGAGACCAAGCAACCTTATAAATCATGCTTTTCAATTCTGTTCCTAGGAAGGGCGAGGTTCATTAAAAGCGTGCGAACTGTGTTTTTTTTTTTTATATGTTAATGACAGATCTGTCTGAACTTTCACACGAGGTTTCAAACTAATAACATTCCCTGACACACCCTGCATTCTCTAACTGCAGTGCCCTTCGTTAGTGCTTCCCCTTGTTCCAACGTAGATAATCCCAATGTTTTCTTCACTGTGTCTGCAAGAAAGTTTATTTAAGGTGAAATCAGAGGAAAAGTATATTGCATACTTTCTCAACCACATTTATTTTTATTCATATTGTTCTGCCAAATTGTGCTGCCTTGTCAAAAAAAGCTACCATAGCATAAATACCTAGCAGTCTATCAATTTGCGCTACCCTATCGAAATATGGTAATCATCAACAAAATGGATCTTGTCGATGTTTGCATGTGCAGAACCATTATGTAGCAAAAAAATGATAGGTAGCATAAACTGGCAGAACAGCGTTCAATCATTTTTTTTCCTACCCTGCCAGAATTACCTACCAGTAGCACAAATTTATAGTTACATCAGTTCATGCTACTTTCTGAATACATCATAACTATAGTTTTGAATGGTTGTAACACTGCAAAAATATAGTATATAGTTTTATAAGAGGTAATATTTACTGAAATACTGGTGGCATTTTGTGACATGGATTTAACTTTATCAGAATATGATCCCTAGCGCTTTAACACTGGTAGCAATTTTTGACATGCTGACTTAATGTTATCCGTCAAAAATAAACATGAAAATAACACAAATGGTGTAGTAGCATGGCTTTATGGGTGGGGTGCAAAAGCAGGTTTTTGGGTAGGAGAGAGGAAGTGTGGGTTGGATGAATTTATAGAACTCTGGTATTTACATTGCAATGTCAGTTTAAGAGGAAAAAAAAATCCCTTAAGTTAGTAGATTATGGATTATGGAAAGTCAGAAATGCATTCAATGAGGAATACTGTACTTACTACTTATTACTCTTACTAGGACTAAAGTGAAATACAAGTAAAATAACAGCACTAGTACAATTTTTCATTTAATTTATGCCCTTTTTGACACTGCCCATATTCGGCATTGAATTAATTTCGTGATGTCACTCCACAGTAGTGGTAAACGGCTCATATAAAAGTAGACACTCGCAGCTTTAAGAATTTTTATTGAATACTTAAAAACATACCTACTATGTATGATTTTATTGTCATGCTTTAGAAATTTCCAAGGTTCAAACCCCACCACCACCACCACCACCAAGCTGCCAATGTTGGGCCCTTGAGCTAGACCCTTAGCCCTCAACAGCTGATGTGTGTAACAAGGTCAAATTTAAGTTGTCCAGCAGGGGGCACTGTCCCCTCTCCTTTCCCATCGCCCTTCTCAAAAGCAAATAAACACTAAGTCAAGATTCTCTACATACAGAAGCCCAACAGCATCTTAATAGACTTGAGAAGTAAAAAAATTTTATTTGATTAAAATGACCGATAAGTCGATTTCCATTCCAGTTGTGGATTAAACTATGAGTGTACTGTGAGGAAGGTATTAAAACATGCTGATGTCTTGTTGTCGGTCTTTCGGCTGTTTAAACATGCTGATATGTAAGAAAAATACCATGACACACTGGTAGGATGAAAAAGAAATGTCTGTCACCTTATCGAAGTTGATTATTGCCCTGTGCGGTAAAGTACCACACATCTGGGAGGAGGTCTTCCTACAGTAGATTTTGGAAACGTCCTCCATGTCTCACAGTAACCTTTGGATAGCACATTTATTGTAGCGATTTATATTTTATCACAGGCAATAAAATATTCACTTAAACTGTTTCTTTAATACACACATGAAAACATGACATTAACTTAAACGTTCAATATTTCATACTTGGATACGATTCAAAGTAACACTAAAAGTACCAGTATCATCTATACTTTTATATAAATGTTATTATTTAGTACTATGTCACCTCTAGATAAAAATAATACCGGTACTTTTTATCCAAATATTAAATATATACTGTCTAAGTTAATGTCTAGTTTTCATGTGTGAGGCAACTATTATTAATAAAGCATTGAGTTTAGTTTGTTTCTAATGTTATGTACTGAAAACAGATCAGATGTTCGAATCACAATTATTAATGTTATTATACTTTAAGGTCATTCACTCACTCATCGTCTATACCGCTTTATTTTGTATTCAGGGTCGCGGGGGCCTGGAACCTAGCTTAGGAGGCTTAGGGCACGAGGTGGGGTACACCCTGGACAGGGTGCCAATCCATCACAGGGCACAAACATACACACAGTCACACACTCATTTACACACTACGGGTAATTTGGGAACACCAGTTAACCTAACTTGCATATCTTTGGACTGTGGGAGGAAACCGGAGTACCTGGAGGAAACCCACCAAGCACGGGGAAAACATGCAAACTCCATGCACACAGAGACGGGAATCGAACCCGGACCCAGGAGGTGAAGGCAACATTGCTAACCACTAAGCCACTGTGCCGCCTATTTAAAGGTCCCATATTTTACTTCTTTTTTCTTAAATGAGATTTTTATTGGTTTTCTTCATATATAACATATATAACATCTTCATATATAACCGTACAAATATTTTACTATTTCTTAAACAACTTGGCACAGGTCTCAGCGCTCCCTCACAGTGAGTGTGTGTTAATTCTCCAGCTGAAATACCTCTCAGATAATACGTTTTTCATACCTCAAACTCCTATTATTTCATTCCTCCAAATCCAATACTTCGGTTTCTATAAAAATAAGCTTATGCTTTCTTCTGATGAGGTCACAGTAGGGGGAAACATGTTGAGAATGGGGGGTGACAGATTAGAGAAGAAAGCATTTAATGTTGTTGTTTTTTTTTAAAGGGAGACTGAACTGTAAGTTGAGGGAGAGTGAGACCTATAAGGTGGTGGTGATTTAACTTACAGGACTCCAGTCCAAGGCGCAGAGTTACTGAGTGGGAAGATATAGAGAAGATAAAGAGTGTGTGGTCAAATGCCAGATACAAGCAGAGGAAGAGGTCGAGACACAGAACATGACAAGATCAAGAAAGGAAGCATTAGACTAGACTTTTTTTTGGTAATTTGCTTTAAGAGGCCCGGGAGGATGAGAGAGAATGAGACATACAGTTAGCGGTGATGTAATCCACTGGATTCTAACCGCTGTTAAACAACAAAGAAGAAGATGAAGATGATATTTGTAATGTAATTGGCTTGTTTAAGCCCTGGGCAATATATTGTCGTTGTTGTTTTTTTTTTTAAAAAGGCCAAAAATGGACAAAAAAAGGAATGGTTTGTTTGTTTGTTTTTTTACACCCACACTGGAGACCCATCTGAATATCTAATCATGAATAAACAGTGACTTTTGCATAATAGGTGTCCTTTAAGGGTCCAAACGCTAAAGTTACCTAAAGCATAATGTGCTCAGGAATAGAAAGCTCTACACCTTCCAAAATATTCTTTGAATTTTTTTATGTGAAAATAAATCTACCTTGATGAAGAACTTGTGTGGAATTTATTTCATACATAAAGCGGTCCCTGGCTACAAAAATATAAAGCATGCAGACAGAGGCTGGATGACAGAAGAAGATACCGCTGGGATCTGTAACGAGTACCCTGAAGTACAAAGCAAGTTGTTTTTTTTTTTTTTCTTGGAGCTATGATTAACATTACAAGTATCTCAAGAGCAGTAAAAAAGATAAATACCTCAAGTAGTTTATGTCCTATCAAGATTATGACTAATGTTGTAGAACATCTGTTATCAGTTTGTTCCTGTTATCACTTCTCACTTTATAGCGTCTATAAACAGTCGTTTCCTCGCCAGCCTCTCTTTCTTTTCTTGAAGTTAACATTGCATACTGTACAAAAATGCAGCTTGTTATGTTGCAGAGGCGATGCAAAACAAAGCGCGAAGTCTGCCGTCCTGAAGAGCGCCAGAAAATGCTTGCTACACGCGAGACTCCTCGCAAAAGTTTCAATAATGTCTCATCACCATACGAACGTGTCTGCAGTACTGTGCAAAAGTCTCGGGCACATGCACATACTGTAACTGCTGTAGAGCGAGGATGTCTGCAAAAACGTTCCGGCATTCAAAAGAATACTATAAAAGGCACTCAACGGTAATTAGTGGAATAAAAGCCTCAAGTATTTTGGTGTGATGAAACTTTCTTTAAAATATAGGTGCAATTGCTACAGTTTTATAAGGAAATTCCATCCATCCATGAACCAATGGCGATTACACTGTATTTATTCCCATTTAACAACATTTACAGGCTACGGGCAATTTGGGAACGCCAGTTAGTCCTAATCTGCATGTCTTTGGGAGGAAACCGGAGTACCCGGAGGAAACCTACTGAGCGCGGGGGGAACATGCACAACTCCAGGCACACAGACCCGAGGTGGGAATCGAACCCAGATCCTGGAGGTGCAGGGCGACAGTGATAATCACTAAGCCACCGTGCTGCCAGAAGGAAATGAGCTGCTTAGTTTCACTGAACATCCTGAGAACTTTTTTTTAATGCAGCAAAACCCAGACGCTTTCTTTCTTTCTTTTTTTTTTTAATAATACAATGGTTTGGTTTCTTGCTTAGATTGTTTTTTTTTTGCTGGAACACTAATATTTGGAAATCAGAAATGTTGTGAAGTCATCAAATAAACATATATAATAAAGTTTGTACAAAAAAAAAAAATCCCTACAGGGTGCCTAAACTTTTGCAGAGTACTGTACTAAATAACACTTTGTTTTGTTTTACATAAAATGCATTTTTGTGTATATTAGCCCTAGGGGTAACATAACCCGGTGATTAGTCCTGCAGCTGACCGATCAGAATTGAAATGTAGTATAAAGCATAATAAAAGCATAAGATGGTACATAAGTGATAAGCGTCTCTATTAATATTTTTAATATTACTGGTTTGAATGATGGGGAAATACATATACACAACAAGCATACAGTGATTAGCCAGCAAACGATCTGGATTAACATAAAATCACGGACGTCGTAATCATGAAGTGTAATTTGCGTACATGGACTGTTATTTACAAGTTTTGCATTCACTCGCTGATTGACAAAAGGCCACTTTACTAAAATCTTCCTCCACGGCCCGGCTATCTGACGGCGATTATTATCATATTTGCCCCTGCTAAAATAAAAACTCGACAGTAGAAGCCTCTGTATCAAAAAATAATAAATCAGAACAATACATACGATGTATAACAAGACAAGCAATTAATAAAATATAATCTGAACCACTGTTGTTCGGCTAAAATATTATTTTGCAGTCCTTATTTATTATAAAGCCCCGCTTTTTTTTTTTCCTTTGCTCTTTTAATCAGAATTTCCCTGTTTTCAGGCACTTGATGTTGTTGATTGAGGATCCTGGGAGGAGATGAAATTCCTCGAGACGACGGTAAGTGGGAAGACCCTCGTAGACGGAGAGAGCTCCGAAGAGTTCACAGTGATCCGAGCTAAAAACAAAACAAAAACAACAACAACTGAAGAGTCTGGTGGTAATCTGAAATTGTCGGGGTAAGGTGAGAGGTTCCGCTGATTATAAATGCTTTAACTAGCAAGATAGATTTCACAGGTCAACACACACCATCAGGCATCATCCAAAGTCCAGCGTCCAGGTCCGGGGCTGACCCGAGGAGTTTAAGAGCTCTGTCGCAGGGGAGGTTTAGAGAGCGTCCGTGAGAGAGAGGCGTGGGCGGAGCAGCATGCTGGATTATAGCGTGATGAATCTGGTTTGGTTTCTTTGACCGGTTTCACACTCGTGATGAACGCTTGAAAGCAAAACGTCCCTCTCGAGTGAAAAAAATCTCAAGTGTTAAAAAATGAAAAGAAAAAAAAAACACCGTCCACCACACACTTGTATTTAATTAATACCTATACTTAAAGATTTCTTTAGATTTTATTTAGCATTTTACATTTTACATTTCACTCCTCCTGTGCTCCAGAAGGTCCGTCCCTGGTCTCGCCTGCTAACTGCTCGGCGCGACTCGGCGGCTAACGAGTGTCTGGGGTTACTTGCAGACGAACTGGTCGACGAGCGACGTGCAGCGCTTGCACTTGACGTAGCAGCACCAGTGGAACTTGCAGTGGCAGCGCTCGTGCTTGTAGGTCTTGAACTGGTCGTAGCCGCGGCCGCAGCACATCAGCTCGCAGCCGTCCATGCCCTCGGAGGTCTTGTTGCAGAGACGGCCGTGCGTTCCCAGCGAGCCCGTGCTCTCGTTGCGCAGGCAGTAGTCCGGGCTCGGGTCGATGTACACCAGGTCGTCGGCGGTGGGGGGGTTGAAGCGCTGGTTCACCTGCTCCAGCTTGCCGCGCCGGTTGATGCGCATGGCCGTGGCGCTGTCGTACTTCTCCTTCAGGAACTCGCCCACGCGCCGGAAGTCGGCCAGCTGCAACCAGCAAGTCTTCAGGCTGCAGGAACCGGAGACGCCGTGGCACTTACACGCCACGTTGGCCAGATTGTAGACCGACTAGGGACAGAGAGACGGAGATATATTTACAACGGTGACAGTTCATTTAAGAGTATATCATATCATATCACTTTATTATCAACAGGGTCTTTGGTAAATAAATAAATGAATGAGAGGATGATTGAATGAATTAATGTACAAATTAATGAAGATTGCAATAAATCTTTGTAAAGCGGTTGCTGATATTCTTGGGGGTTTTTTTTGTATTGAACCTTTTTTTTTTTTTTTAAATGCATCAATTTATCAACTTAAAAATAAAAAATCAACTCGACTGTTTAAAAATGTATAAACCAAAAGTCTAGTTACAGTGAAGACAGTCTCTAGGGATACTCGGACAGAACAGTTTGTTTAAACGTCATTATTCATCATTTTGGTCTAGAAAATTCCACTTTATGAAAACCGTGCTCATAAATCTATAAATTGAGGAAGTCTTCTGTAGCACGTTGCTAAAACAGGGAAAGATATGAACATTTCATCAATACTGATATTGAACGCAGTGACTGAAAACTATTATTATTATTATTTTTTTCCCCCAAAAGTTTGCACACCAGTAATTATAGTTTAAAAACACACACACTATATACAGTGAGGTCAATAAGTATTTGATCACCCTGTGATTTTGCAAGTTCTCTTACTTAGAAATCATGGAGGGTCTACAATT
>JAOVVB010000015.1:15024487-15038842 GCA_028570985.1 Heterobranchus longifilis
CCCACACACACACCACCCCCACCCCTCCCCCCATGGGGTTTAAAGGGGGAACCTGAATACCTATCTCGGTTTTAAGAGGTTTCTACACATATGGTTTAAAAAACAGGAAACGTAAGGGTATTCCACATTCTCGTCTCGAATACGCAGATTGCGGATGCCGGAGCAAGTTCAAAGAACGAGAGCTGAGTCCAAAAGTTTGTGCTCCCACGGTGTTTGAATGGGAAGAGTGGAAATGTCTCGCTGTTTTAAAATGTGAAGGATGCGAGTAAATTCTGCAACACGATTAAAAAAAAAAAATAAGACAAAACGGAAAGAAAAACAAAACGTGGAAATAAATCTGGAGTGTATGTGTGAAGGCAAGTTATTAGAGGATATGTACAATTATGTTAATAAATTATGTCTGATTTTTGGGTACACTAACGTTTGCTCTTGAGAAACTTTCAACAGCTCTACATTCATTCAGAGAAAAATGAGGTAAATCAGTAGACTAAAAAAGGTTGGTGTTACACCGTATAACCTCACAGGTCACTCGCGCTCCTTGTCTTGAACTTTACTGCACTGTGGTTCATTTAAGGTATAAAAGTAAGGATGTTTGCTCAGACTGTGTGTGCATGTGTGTGTGTTTTGGTGTCAGTGTCAGACAGATCTGCTTCAGTTACTTTGTGTGGCGATGGCAAACGCCTTTGCAAAGCCCTGAGCCTTTTGTGACCCACAGAGCCATGACCGCACACCATCCACACACACGCTATCCTTCACTCCTGCACCGAAACCAAACCCACGCGCCCATCCCCCCCTCCCCCTCACCCACCCGGGGCAATGAGCTGGAAGCCATCGGGGAAGCTCGATCACTCCCTGCGCTAAGCTTCTGTCACCTGCACAAAGACCTCGGGAGCGCCGAGCCTCTCCACGCAAGACCAATCTCAGGCAAACAAGCTGAGCGGCTTGCAAAATAGCACTGAGGTCACACGGCACCACGGTTGCCCTCGCCGGAGTTTTTTATACACAAAGAAACACACACACATACATACTATACAAACATACATAGAGTCAGCCAAAAAATGTATACACACTTCAGGAAAAGATGTATATTATATTAATAATATTATAACATATAGCATTTTATACAAGTTTTTCTTTTATTTTGAGGAGACGCTTCATTACACATTAATGGAAGGAGTCTCCAGTGTCAGAGCTTTGTAACAGAATGTTTTTCTGACGTGGGAATTTCCTAAGAACAAAGGAGGTTCTCTGTAACTGGACTTTTTCCGTTAAATGTGAGACTACCTTAAAAAAAAAAAAAAAGTACCCGTACTTAATCTTACTTAACATTTTAAATGAAAATGGAAATGATTGTAATTAAAATCAGTTTAAAAAAAAAAAACCCAACATGGTCTCACAGTTGAACAATTTGTAATAATTTGCACAGATTATTTTTTTTATTAAGGTTAAGATCAGGTTTAAGGCTGAGGCTAGTGTTCATATGATTTATTTTTATTTAATTTGTTTAAAGCAAGTAATATAATAATAATAATAATAATGGTAATAATAATAATAATAATAATAATGGTAATAATAATAATAATAATAATGGTAATAATAATAATAATAATAATGGTAATAATAATAATAATTATTATTATTATATATATATATTCAGTGTTAACTCTCATACAACTAAAACTGCTGCAGTATAAAAGTACAAAACCAAAGCCGTAGCCACACGGCCAAGGTCATCCACTTTCAAGGAAAATTAATACCCCAAAAGACAAATAGAGCAAAAGTAAACACTCAGCCTTATAACTCTCCAGGAGAAAAGAAAAGCAAACGGTGTGCGTGGTGAGGGGTCAGGAGACGCTTGTCGGTTCTCGTCCCTGCATACGACACAACCCACTGCTTGACCTCCTCACCTGGGGTTGAAAGCCGAGGCCACTCAGGACGGCCTTAATCCCAGAGCGAGGGCTTCTGCTCTGTAAACACCTTAAATAAGCTCATCTGCTCAAAGACAAACAGGGGAAGAGCAGAGGCTCTGTTGTGCTCCACACCCACCGCAGAGGGCAAATGGACTTTTTATGACACAGAAAAAGCACTCAGGGGACGGTGGAAAGAGAGAGAGAGAGGTGTGTCCCGCCGGCAAACACGGGACGAAAACAGAACACATTCCTGCCTGGTCTGGGGAGGGGGGGGGGGTCGTTTGGGGTTTGAGCTGACATTGTGCAGTGCCGATAAGCCAGATGCTTGCTTTACACCCACCTGAGAGGATCTGAACAGAAACGTACGCTCACACTAACACACGAGATGCCGCACTCGCTCCTCAAACGTGCAACTGATTAACGTAAGAAATCTGACATCAGTACTGAACTGTTTCATCAGAGACCGCGCTAATAAAAATACCAGAGATGGGAGAAATGTATTTTTTTATTCTGTTACGTATTGCAATTCTTTGATGTGGAAATTCATGCATTATATTGACTCCAAAATGTTTTACTTTTTATACTTTTATTGAAACTAAATTACCACATATTGTAGATTTTAAGTCATTTATCATACTGTGCATTGTTGTGTACGTAATGAATAAAAAAATTAAAAATGATTTTTTTAATATGAATTTTTCATTTATATACGTTTGCATTGGAGGCTGTAAAATACTGGAGTTCCTCTATAGTCCTACAGGTGGCGCAGTCTAAACTATCACACACTGGCAGGCAGCACAGTTCCCTGTCTACTAAGAGCAAATCATGTGCCAAGTTTCTTACAGAACTTACAGAATTGCAATACAAATTGAATCAGAGCTTAAGTATCGTGATAACACCGTATCGGCTGATCCCTGGTGATTCCCACCACATTCTCACATCCCACATTCTACAATTAAAAAACACTTATGAACGTCCTGCAACATTTTTATCTGTAGGAATGCACCAGGTTCGGAACGAATTCATCATTACCGCAAATGCTTATAAAACGTTGTAGGAATGTTATTTAAGGAATAAAAAAAGCCCTGGGGGAGTGCTGCTATACGACATTAATCAACAGTGGTGTGGTGCGATGAAGCAGGATGGGTTAACATTACCACCCTAAAGCTTGATGACATGATAAAAGAAAAAAAGAAAAAGAAAAGAAAACATCACCGGTGATATGCCATAAATTTAAAAGGTTCCACTCTAACCCTCCTTGAACCGCTGAACATTTATCTACGAGACAATCAATGTTAGCTAAACGTTTCCATGTCAGAGGCCGGTGAGTCCAGAGCTTGGCCATGGACCCGTAAAAAGGAATGCGCTTTGACCTCCCGACCCCGACCAGACTCCAAGGGCATTACCCTGATGTGGATGCCATTTGGTCTTCTACTTCTACTTCCAGTAAATTATCTCTTCCCCTGGCTCGGGCTATTAGGCCACTCTTCGCAAACACACACCCCAAGACACACAAACATTCCTCAAAGAACACTGGGAAGTGTGGTTGTTGCTGTTCCTGTCCTGGACTACACTGTATAGACATGTGGGCTGCCTCTGCTGTAGTCAGGCCCAAAACCTACAACCGAGAACCCTAGTTTATGTTTAGATGGCGCTGGATCCCAAACCGACTTCGTTCCCGTGCATTGTTACGACCCGCTGGCCCTATAGTACCACAACACTATAAAAGGATTATAAACGCACTGAAATGGCGATAAAGTTTCTGGTATGCGAGTGCAACGTCTGAAAGCACCAGTGTGTGTTTTGGATGATCTCCTGGACCAACAGAGGCTGCCTTCTTATTTTCTTATTTACGCTAAAATACACCACTGCTGGATGGATACTGTGGACTAAACCTCATAATGTACTTGTGTTCCTGGATAATAAACCAAAATCTTTCTCTTTATAAACAGTATATACAAAAGTGCCCCAAAAGTCTCCGTACACAGGGATAATGAGCACTTTACAGCAAAATGTCTTTCGAAACCTTTCATATTCACTTTATATTACATGCCATTGATTTAAAATAGCATTTCAGAATGTTTCTGGCAAAGAAATAACACACTGAAATCATTCCCGAGGCTGGATCAGGAAGCTGTCACGTGAAACGAAGTGCAATTACAGCGCACCAGATGTGTTAACACCAGTTAACAGGGGTGACAGGGACGATGTTGTGTGTTTACAAAGAAATGTCAATTGTAAAAAGCAGAAAATGTTTTGTAAGTAAAGTTTTGCTTATACAGTTACTTATTTTTTCATGTATTAAAAAAAAAAACCCTTTAAAACACTCCGTTTTATACCGTAGTAAAGTAATAATGTGTACCAAGCTTGAATCAGACTGAACTGGGACACTTTTAACAGCTCTGAGTTTATTCTAAAGAATATTTCCAAAGATACCAATACATCTATTGTACAATTACAATTTGATCTGAAGTACAATAAAAAGTAAGTTTAAATTATATGTTCACGCGGTAAGAGGAAACTAATTAGATTTTAGACATGTAAGAGTCATTTTAAGTCGCTTTTTAGTACTCTTAAAGTCTATTTGTTACAGTTTCAAGTTTATTGTGGAGAATACCTTAAATCTATCATTATTACACAAACTACAATACTGTATGATGTTATGCAATACTGTACTATACTAAGCTAAAGTATATTATGGTTGTTAATAAATGTATTTTACTTAAAAGTAAACTAAAGAGCAACTTAAAATAAGACAGATAGGTATGGGTGATCGATAACAGGATAGTTAGTGTATATTACACTACACAATAATACATTATACTACACTATGGAACTCTATATTATTATATTACACTATACTACACTCTCCTGCACTTTAGTACACTATACGATACTACACTACACATTACACTATATTATACTCTCTTGTACTATAGTACACTATACTATACTATGTTACATTACACTATATTGTACTATATTATACTACACTATATTACATTGCACTATATTATACTACACTACACCACACTCTAGAACCCTATACTTGATTACACTATAGTGCTATACTTATCTAAACTAAATTATAAAAACTACACCATACTACATTACATTATATGATACTATACTACACTATAAACACTACATTTTACTATACTATGCTACACTATACAAACACTATACTATATTATACTACACAATACTACACTGTACTATAATATATTAGATTATCCTATACTACACTTTAGAACACTATACTACACTTTATCATATTGTACTACACTACATTATAGACCAATATACAGTATTTCACTATACACTATACTTCACTACATTACACTATATTACATTATAGAATACTGTATGTACTATAGTACAGTACACTATACTACACTATACAACATTATAGTATTATGTTATAGTATAATACACAACACTATAATAACCTATACTACAGAACATTATACAATACTATATTATATTACATCATATTGCACTATACTATAATATTACTTTTAAAAAAACAGGCATTTCTAAGTATATGTAGTGAAATGTAGTAATAGTATCTTTAAAGGATATTCCACTTTCATTTGTGTCCCATTTCAGTTCAACAGAACTATAAAACTCATACACATAGGGTTTATGCTTTGAATGTATAAATTTATTATAATAAATGGAAGATTCTGTTACTACACTACCCACAATACTGTACTAGGCTATAAGTATTAATATGTGTAAGTGAAAGTAAACTAAAAGACATGATGAGCTGCATGTGTGAGTCAGAGTGAATCTAAGCGAAATATTTAAAAATATATATATTAAAAAAAAGAAGGTTTTTGCAAATGATGATTTGCTTACATGAAAATAAATACCGTAATCGTATGTGGACCTGAATTGATTTAATTAATTTTATACCTGGATAGAACACTAATATCATTAGTACATCTTAAACTTGGAACATAGTGGGATTTTGTTAAGTACACTTTCAGACATCTGACTCCGTATTTCCTTTCATGTATATATTAGTATCCTTAAAATAAACTTGTGATATTTTCTTTTGTTAACAGATTTCTGATCTTTAGATCTGATGAGGATGTGATGCATTAAAACACTCACAGGTCAGAAACATTACATTATCTCTGGTGAAGAAGATATACTGTGGATATACCTGGGTGTGCCACAAAAAACTGTTTCAACCCAACAAAACTCCTGGATCGTGTGTGTGTGTGTGTGTGTGTGTGTGTGT
Organism: Heterobranchus longifilis; assembly: GCA_028570985.1. Taxonomy (NCBI): domain Eukaryota; kingdom Metazoa; phylum Chordata; class Actinopteri; order Siluriformes; family Clariidae; genus Heterobranchus; species Heterobranchus longifilis. The sequence goes on from JAOVVB010000015.1 coordinate 15,030,647, forward strand.
GTGTGTGTGTGAGAGTGTGTGAGTGTGTGAGTGTTCTCTCTCACCATTCGGCCAGCCTCGTTGTTCTGCAGGTTCATGAGTGTGCGTGCGTGCTCTATCGAGCCCTTGGCGTAGTTCTTCTCTCTCTCCCGTGCATCCACAAACTCCCGAGCAAAGCGGTATCCGTAGTTGATGTTGTCCCCACAGCCGCCCCACAGCCAGTCTCTCGGCAGGTCCCGGGGTCGAGCGGCCCGGCTGCAGCCGCACGTCGAGAGCTCTCCTTCCCTGCACGCTCGGCTCACCGCGTTCACCACACCGGCTGCGCTGATGGCGTATGTGAACGCTGTTTCCCTGCTGCCTGGAGAGAAAAAAACAACACAACACATAGGGGGGTCAGAGGAAAGGCAATTACAAAGAAATTATCTACATTTTAATTGCTACCACTTTGTCTGATAATAAGGGGTTCAGAAAGGGTGTCCTTTTATGTGACATTAAAATCACAAGACCTGAAACGGCCAGAAAGTGTTTTGACAAGAAGCAAGAAAACTGGTATCTTTTTAACTAACATACCTAGAAAAAAAACCTGAGACCTGACTTTTGGTCTAGACATTAGGGTTTGTTGAAAACTTGTACATTGAAGTTACAGTCATAAAAAATTAATTAAAAAAATCACGGAACAGTGAGAGCCACCCTTAACCCTAACCTTAAAACGTGTACCTTATTATATGACCTGATGTGCACCATTTGTAAAAAGTATTTGCCCCTCAGCAGTAAAGTAAATGCATTGTTTCTTAAGAATATTTACACCATAACCTGTTGAGACTTGTATAAATGCCTATATAAGGATCGGTACTTTAATAATTTAACCTTAGGGTTATTTTAACGAATAATGATTTTGACCTTATTAATAAACAAACACTCGTGTTTACAGCCATGGCACAACGTTTTATTCGGATTTATGGAAGCAATCTGTTTCTGAACAAAGTCGGCGTAGAATTCACAAATGTAAGCGATGTACGAACCTGCGAGCGACAGAATCAAGGACTCAAGGACTGAACAGAAAGCAGAAAATACCATAATGTAATTACGCCGCTGCATGTGTCCTACGAGTGAGATATGGCCAGCACTAATTAAGCCTTTGAGTGATTTGATTCTTGAAGTGTGTTACAGACGGACCACAAGTTTTTTTTTTTTTTTTTTAATGCGAATTCTGTGGTTCATCAAAGCAGCCACAATCAGGACCAGGCGAAACTGCTCGGGCTGCTCGCGGCACACAGTAAAACATTTTAGTGGTATGTTACAGGCTTCGTTTTTCATACTGGAGCTTCTGTGATATCGGGCAATATCAAAGTGAAGATTAATACACGGTGCAGACGCAATGTGCAGCCCTGCTTCATAACAGGCACGACAACCAGGCGTATGGGTTTCCCGCTACAAAGCTTCATATAAACCCGTCCTGGAATAATGTCACATCTGTTATACATGTGTTACCTGACATTTGTTCCCGTTGTATCAGGCATCTGGGATGCAGATTTCAAATAAGTTAATAACACATGCCAGACTAGAGTGTGCTTTTTTTTAAAAAGCCATGTCTTTTTTTTGAGCTTTTAGGACTCGAGCTCTGAATCTCTCAGTCACATACTGTAGCATGGTCAGTGTATGATGCTGCAACTGATTAATTTCAATTCAGGTAATGATTTTAACAACAGACATAGTCACAAGGCAGACTTACATACATAACTCAGGTTTCGATTTTAGATTTCGGACCTTTTTGAAATCAGATGTAACAGAGGAAAGAAAAAACTTCCTGAGATGACGAAGTGAAAACTATATATATATTTGCATGACAGTGAACAGTTGAATTTAAATTGTTACTGTATGCAGATGTGGAAAAGTAAAGTCAAAAATGCAATGCAAAAAAGCAGATTGTTAATCAAAGTGCTGGGATGAACAAAAGAAGCACTTTATGATTACAGCAGTGGGTAAGACTTTAACTGTGGGCATTTACTGCTTTTTGAGAAAGAAATCCTTAGTGTATTACGTGGGACCATTTTATATAATGATAATATAATGTACTACGCATAATATACATACCTGGAACGTTTTTTAACATTTAAGTTGATTTATAAAGTAATTGAAAATGAGTACTTTACTACAGTTCTATGAAAAAAAAAAAAAACTTTCCTCTCATTTCTGCAGATGGCAACATATGCATTATAAAGATAAAACATATTAGTTTCCTTTGGTGCACCAACACCAAACTGAACCCTGGAAAGTTTTCCACTGATCCCCTACAGGATCAGTCAACAAGATCAAAGAGCATTTGGCTAGAAACAATGTTTAGTAGCTATTTCCCCGTGCATTCTGGTATTATTTATCTATTGAAGATATTTAATACAGACCAAAACTTTTTAAAATGTTATAACTCTCTGTCCCGTTAAATTCTTCTAAGGATTGTATTCAACATTTAAGTTCTTGATCCTACTTTTGTCCTGGAGGTGTTTTCTTTTTCTTTTTCTTTCTGTTTTCAAAGTCAAACACAATTTGTGCAAAATTCTTGGGATTTAAAGCATATAAAGGTTTCCTTTTTTTTTATTACAACTAAAAAAAAAAGTTGTGTCATGCTCAGTCTCTTGCTTAAAATAAATAAGATTTATTCAGTTTATTGATTAAATACTTGCATTGTACACTGAGTGAACACTTTTAAATGCTATATAAGCTATTCTTTTCCTTTTGGTTTCCAGCACGTTTCAGATTTCTGTTTCCGAGCTTGTGTACTGTTCTTTAAAAAATAGCAAAACCCTTTTGAAGCAGTCCACTCTGCAGTCAGTATATACTTCTATATATCTTTTACACACGCCCATGCCTACTCGCTCCATGTGCATTAAAAATAGATCATTTCGTTTTTTTCTCTGCTTGTTTTATTGACTGCTCAGGAGTCGGACAAGCAATTCCCACTTTTTTTATATTTTTTTATTTAAGCACACTTTTTCCCCTCTACATTATTTCCATCCTGTCTTATTGTACACTACATACACCTTACACCATATTCCTGGCTTTCCACGTGGATGTGTTTTTCCACGTGGGTGTGATAAATCCAGTCATCCCTATGGCAAAAAAAATATATATATATAAAAATGGGGGGAAATTTTTTAAAGAAAAGGGGGGGGAAAAACGGGTGTATGTCCTGCATTCCTCGGATGCGCCTCCACGACGCAGAGAGACGTTTTATTGGCCCTTGGTGAAGGACTTCAAATAGAGTCCCGGATCTGCCGAGCCCGTGTCATCGCGTAATTGCATTTCAAAAGCGGCGCTTCACAATGGCGCGACTAGCACCTCCATATAAACCTGGCGAGCGCCTGCAAATAACCCCTCGGAAAAAAAGGGGGGGAGGGGAAAGAGGGTAGGAGGGATGGAGGGAGGGATGGAGTGGATGGGGGTTCTGAGGTTCTCGAGAGTGGGTTTCTTACACCTCGTTTCATTGCTGAGCGGAACTAACACTCGATTGTTGCTGGAAGGGAAGTCGACCTTTTATATGCACGCGCGCTTGTGCGTATTGGTGCCAACGCGCATTACGCATCGGACATGAATGTCAAAAACAACAAACAACCTACCTATGTGCATGACGCGTCCGAATACAGATGTGTTGTCCACCGTGCTGCAGTTCCACCTCCTCTGTCTGAACTGATACTGGCACTCCTTGATGCCCGTCTTCGCGCCTTCGCCGATGTACACCATGTGGTCCTGGTAGAGCTGGCACAGCTTCTTCTGGCCCGGAGACAGACCTGAGAGCTGGCTGCAAAGAGGCTGTGCGCCTATGATGTACATCTCGGGTCTCTGGATAGGGTTCATGGCCAAAGACCTGCGCAAATAGAGGGGCAGCTTAGAAAAACCACGGTGCGTCATGTGCATGTCATCATGTTGCAAACTCTTTTCATATACAGTCAAATTCTACCTGGAAAGGTGACCGTCATGTATATGCTTTAAAACAAATAAAGTGCGATATTAGTTTAATTTACCTCCTACACCCTACACCTGATTGTGGCTCCAAAGCAAGCACACATATTGAATCGATTTCTTTCTCTCTTTTTTTTTGTTCATGTCTCAACATGAGGATCTTTTATCTGATCAAAGTGAACAATGGTATTAATTTGTACCCAGAAGCGCAAAGTGTCCCCTAATTCCCCCCTCACGCCATGCTGCTCTACTTATTTACAAACAGCCCGACCATTTGGAGCTGAAGGTAAATATTGTTGTTTAAGCCTCCACATTTGTTCTTAGCTCTCAGCATGCCGCTTGATCTCAAACATGTCACCCTCCAGCTAGATCCTTGTGCATATCACCACACACATACACACACACACGCATTAGCTCCTAATCTCTCCACCTTATTAAGTCGACATGAGCGCGCACTTACCACCATGAGTTCGCCTGCACCAGAAGGTGAGAGTTACAGGCGAGCAGTGTGAGTGCCAGCAGTAGGTGGACTCCTGCCGAGGCGCTGTGCGTCTGCCTCATTCCGACACCCATCTCTCCTCTGTGCGCTCTGCGTCCCTGGACACGGAGACTCCTCTGATGGGACACACACACACACACACACTAGCACTAAAGATCCACCTCAGTCCGGGACTTATAGAAAGCGCAAAGCGCGCAGGACACAAGAGATCATCAGCATCGCCATCTTCATCATCATCACCCGTGTGTGTGTGTGCCAGATCACTACAACTCCACTGGAACTAAACTAGAAGTCAGATGGAAGGTGGTGCTGCATTCCATGTAAACAAAAAACAAAACAAAAAATCCAATTCTGGAATAAAGTGCCAAAGAGTGCTGGTTTAAACGCAGAAGCGCATGGTGTGTGTGTGTGTGTGTAAGTCCAGCTCGTGTCCCTCTCTCTCACTCCCGACGCACTTCCACTAAACACTCCTCTGAACCCAGAACTCTCCCTCACTTCACTGCTCTGTCTCCCCCTCCCTCATGCCCTCTCCATCCTCTCTTCTGGGGCTACAGCAGCCTGAAGGAGGGGCTGAGGGGCAGAGGAAGGATTCAGCGGACCTGATAGAGACACAGAGACACCACGAGAGGGCAGCACATGAAGCAGCCTGAGATTCAGTGTCAGGGGAGGTGTTGCCAGATCCGCAGTTTTACCAAAACACTTAGACTTTAATCTATCTATCTATCTATCTATCTATCTATCTATCTATTGATCTATCTATCTATCGATATATCTATCTATCTATTCATCTGTCTATTGATATATCTATCTATCTATTCATCTATCTATCGATCTGTCTATTGATATATCTATCTATCTATCTATCTATCTATTCATCTGTCTATCGATCTATCTCTCTATCTGCCTGTCTATCGACATATCTATCTATCGATCTATCTATCTTTCTGCCTGTCTATCGATATATACATCTATCTATCTATCGATCTATCTATCTATCCGTCTGCCTGTCTATCGATATATATCGATCTATCTATCTATCGATCGATCTATCTATCTATCCGTCTGCCTGTCTATCGATATATATATATATATCTATCTATCTATCTATTCATCTGTCTATTGATCTATCTCTCTATCTGTTTGTCTATAGATCTATCTATTCATCTGTCTATCTATCTATCTGCCTGTTTGCCTATCTATCTATCTATCCATCTGTCTATTGATCTATCTATCTATGCATCTGTCTAAATATCTATCTATCTATCTGCCTGTCTATCGATATATCTATCTATCTATCTATCTATCTATCTATCTATCTATCTATCTGCCTGTTGGCCTATCTATCTATCTATCTATCTATCTATCTATCTATCCATCTGTCTATTGATCTATCTATCTATGCATCTGTCTAAATATCTGTCTATCTATCTGCCTGTCTATCGATATATCTATCTATCCATCTATCTATCCATGTCTGTCTATCTATATATCTATCTATCCATATGTCTGTCTATCTATATATCTATCTATCCACATGTCTGTCTATCTATCGATTCTATCCATCTATCTGTCTATCACTATTCGGCTGTATCGCTCTCTCTATCGTTATATATACTGTATATACACACACAATTTCCTATCTGCATCTATCTCTCTGTCTGTCTGACTGACTATCTATTTACACATAAACTGATAATAAAATGTATTATAATAGGGTTGATTTATCCTTACAGGGAAAATCACATGAGCTATATGTGATAATGTGAAAAAGACAATGTTCCCTCAACATGTAAAAACACATGCCCATGGGTGAGAGAATCTGATGTTAAATATAAAACTGTCTGCACTACATGTGAAAAGTACAATTGGTTGGAGAAATCACAGCATAACATGTGAAGTGCATAAAAACCCAAATGTGTAAAATGTGACATGTGACATTTGTGCATACCCAAAACAATCATCAATATACTCGTCTGCTCCTTTGTATACTTATTATTTGTGTCTAAGAAGGCTTTACATTTTTGGTGAAAGAATAATTTAGAAACCATATTACAACCCCAGGACCTCACAGACTTTCACAACTTTTCATTATAAGCCAGTAAAAGGAATATGCCTTGATAAGATGAATTATTAAACAACACCACAGAAGTTTTCAGGGGTCAGTTGCGTTTAGTTATCTGACATTATGCAATATTAGACTCTTGTAAACAGTGCTCCGTTATTAGACTGGGAGTATCTTTGCCTGTTTTGAGGAAGAACAGCCTCCTGAGGAATGTCAGTCAGAGCCCAGATAAAATGGGAAGGGCTGTATAATGGAGGGCATCCGGCATAAAACCTGTGCCAAATCAAATATGTGCATGAGACGATCGCTACGCCAACACCTAATGAAAATGCCAAAAGAGGAAGAACAATGATCAGAATCAGAATCGGCTAGTATGTTAATACACACAAGGAATTTGATTCTGGCTGTTTGTGGCTTTTAAAGTACAGACCAACATAAATCACTGTATGTTTGTTATAGACAAGACACTATACGCAGTAAGTACACAATATTCAATAACTGTATAGATTAAATAAAGAACGACAAACAAAAACCCAAAAAAAACCGTTTTTTGTAAAGAATGCGACTAAACTGTGACCTTGTTGTCACTGCAGAGTCTAATGCATGATTTCATATTTTTGTATCTTTATCAGGTTTTTTTTAGACAGAGTTTAATGCTCTGTTTAGTTTTAAAGCTGTGTGTAGGGTTTGGAGTACTCTAGTACATTTTCGAACCTTTTTCTTCTTTTTTTTTTTTTCTATTTGCGTGTGTTGGGGAAGATCTGGCAACCCTGGATTAGACGTTGATGGAAATTAAAAAGCAGACTAAAGTAAAGAAAAAGAGTTCATGGTGATAACGCCGAAACATTTGTGTTAGTCGACACATTGGAATGCTAATTTCTCATTTTCCTTGAATTCTCTCAAAACAAAAAAGTCACAAGGCCTTGACCGAATGAGGGAGAAAAAGAGAAAGAGAGAGAGAATAAAGGAGTTAACGGCTTGGAAAAAAGTAATTTCCATCCAAGTTCACATGCGTAAAATCCCCCTTTCAGCCTGCTTCACTTTATCGCCATAAAGCCGAACAAGGGAGAGGGGACAAAATCCAAGAAATCCCCATTTTAAATAAAGGCATAAAGGCGTGCATACATTTCATCTTTGTCAAGTTTGACCCCTGCTGCCTTTATAAATCTCTCCGCACAAGAAGGGGACACACCATCACACTGCGGAGACTCTGTATGGAAAAATCATACACCGTGGAGGTAACATAATAAGAAACATGTGGGACAGGATAAGAAGTTGTCGCACCGCATCACGTGACTCCAATCCCATAAATTGGAAAGAAAAGAAAAAAAAAAAAAAACCACCACTGGGTGTGTGACACCTTAACCTAGAATGCGCACGTGCAAAAATCACGCAGAGCAGAAGTACAGAAGTACAAAAAGGAATAAATGAATAAGAGCTTGCGCACAGCATCACGTGACACCACTGAACAGTATTACTGAACCCCGCCCACCCCGCGCGAGGTGAGAGGAAAAACGACTCCAGTGTGGTTTTATAGCGTCAATCAGCGGCAGTCTGAAGAGGGGTTTATCTCAGGAGACCCCCCCCCCCCCGAAACAAACTCATTTAAGTGCACTCCTATAGACCTGCTCGGAATTGGTGTGTGTGTGTGTGTGTGTGTGAGAGAGACGCCACCCGATTTCCGAGCGGTCTGTGCATG
>JAOVVB010000015.1:15044619-15059689 GCA_028570985.1 Heterobranchus longifilis
TGCCTGCGTAGTGAACGCATGTTAGTGATTTGTAAACCCCTCTGAATGACAGCCGTGCGTGGAGATGCGCCGCTGGAGGTGGTGTTAAAATCCCAGGCAAGGCAGTACACAGTAATATAGAATATACAATCTGACCATTAACCTTCTCCCTCTCGGAATATATTACAAGTGAGAGCAACAGAAACCCTTAAGGCAATAAAAAAAGGCAAAGAGTGGGCGAACATGTTATTACACAACAGTCGTAGCTGAGCGCAGCCGAATTCTTGTTTCTATTTGGTCAGAAACTGTTGATTCATTGTCTAAACCGGGCCGGAAATCAGCTCACAGGGTTCAATTAATGTGCCCGTTCTAATACCTATAACAACTACTAACAAATCTTAAAACGTATATTGTATACAATGCATACAGTATATTAAAGTCTTCAGTTTAAGTATGTTTTTTTTTATGTCATGGGAAGGTCTTCCATGCTAAGGAGCTTATACTTTGCGGAGTGTTTAACATGACAAGCCGAACATTTTCTTTCATAAACTTCAAGAAAGGGAAAAAAATGTCCTGAGCCTGGTGTTTATACAGGAGCAACTCTATGAATCAGTACCTCGTGGAAAAGGTATGTTTCAAAAAGTGAAACTTGTACATTCTAGATTTGTTACATATGAAATATTTTAAGGCTTTTTGGTTTTAATTTTTAAAAGGATTTTGGAAAAAATCGATTTACAATACCAAAATTTTCCAACTTCTCAAAAATGCATGTTAACTTATGAACTCAGGGTCAGGGTTCCTTTAGCGCGGTATGGCGTAAAGGGCATCAGCCTGTGGCACTGCTCAGGCATTATAGCAGACCAGGTTGCTTTGATAGCAGCCTTCAGCTCATCTATATTGTTGGGTCGGGTGTTTCTCATCTTCCTCTAGACAATACACCACAGATTCTCTATGAGGGTCAGGTCAGGCTGGCCAATCAAGCACAGTAACATCATGGTCACCAAAAAGGACAAGGTGGGAAAAGGAACTCATCATCTCCATAAAGTTTGTCAAGCAAGCAGAACCTTCAAGTGCTCTAAAATCTCCTGTTAGATGTCTGAGTTGACTTTGGCCTTGCTAAAATAACATGAAGAGATGACATGGAGTCCCAAATCATTACTGACGGTGGCGACTTCAACTTCATTCTGTGCCTCTCCACCCTTCCTGAAGACTCTGGGACCTGGATGTCCAAATGAAACGCAAAATGTACTTTTTTAACTCCTTAGCCCAGGTGAGACGCTACTGTCTCTGGATCAGGAGAGGCTTGGTACTAGGAATGCAACAGTTGTATCCCATTTCCTGAAAGCACTTAGGGTGAGTGGTGGCTCTTGATGCACTGAATCCAGCCTCACTCGACTCCTAGTGAAGCTCTCCAACGTTCTTGAATCGGCTTTGCTTGCCAGTCTTCTTAAGGCTGCAGTCATCGCTGTTGTTTGTGCACCTTTTCTTATCAGATTTTTCCCCTCTCCTGCTTTGATACAGGACTGTATAAACTGCTAGTCCGTTTAGTGATGACTCTCTGTGACTTTACTTAAAGTACGAAAAAACCTTTCCATGATATTCTAATGTTTTGAGATGCACTGTATTACTACAAATTACTACAATGATAATAAAATATCTTTATTAATTGACATGAGCTATCATGGCTATGTATGTTCAATTTCACACCATCCCTAGAAATATCTTTATATCGATCATAGCTTGCCCCATCATGGTTTTATTTACTCTTCATATATGGCACATTGCATTGTTTCTTTTGTGAATGCAAGTCAGAATTAAAATCCCAGGATGAATGATGTGGCCATGTGCTGAGAGAAGACTTTAAATACATTCCAAGAATTTCTCGGGTGGACTTAAGATATTTTGGCAGATATTTAGCTTTTGGATATTAGATTTTTTAATTTTTTAAAATGTGAATTTTAAATAGGAGCTCTTGGCCATCAGTGCCAAGGACTATTATTATTATTAGTATTATTATTAATGTCATTTATGAGCAAATCATCAAGAGACTGTTACTGTTGTGAGACATAAACTCAGCGAATACACCATATGTGACGTTTATTAACCTCATGAGACACAGGATCTACTGTTCTTATTCACTTAAAATTTTTACTCAGTGTTTCTCCTCATTAGCACCTGATACCAGTCTTTAAACAGGAAGAAGTTTGGGAAAAGAACACCACCCAGCAGTCCTCATATCAGGATCGGACAAGAACATTTAGATAATATAGTCGGGAGAAAATGTTATCCTCGTATAAGAACACTCAGCTCATGCCTCCTGCGCTGATATGAAATAAAATGAGCTTAAATGATATGCACACACTGACAACGGTGCCCATGGCCATAATACTGTACGCGCTGTGTGTACAGTTATTTAATGACTCTGGCCAATTTTTACATCACTGGCACCTGACGGTCAATGCACATTACACGCTTTTTCACATTTAGCTTAGAAATCATTATCCAAGATTTTTAAACTCGAAAGCGACCTGATGTGCACGGTGAAGATATTGCCGAGATCAATAGTAGCACCGAGTCCAGCCTTTGAAATGCGTGTGGGTGGGTGATTACAAGTTCTAGCTAATATTAGTTAACCTAGCTTGGTCATTAGGTTACATTTATTCACATTAGTCATACAGATGGTTGGTTTAACTCTGGTGATAAACAGGTTGTTTGTCTTCATGGTAACTTTAGAGGAAGAAAATAAAAAAAATGCTGGTGCGACTTGACTAGACGCCGCCGAACAACGAATCACGTACACTGCTCCACATTTTTTCCCTATATTAGCTGACTGGCATGTTTTTTCTCCTGATGTGCATAACTTGCTTCCTGATTGGCCAGATGGCATTAAAAAAAAGGCTTGGTGTTTTCATGAAACCAGCCATGTTTTGCCCACTTGCGGCCATTTTCTGTAGAGTGGAGGAAAAAGAAAAAAAAAAAAAGTGTGAAAGCACCTTATATGTGACATTCTGCATAACAGGATTGCTGAACCCCTGATAAATACTGTTTGACACAAATCCCGAGCATTACCGGTTAAGGTATGCCAGTTATGTCCTGGATTTCGAGTGTGAAACATTATTAGCACTCTCTAATCCCTTAACTTTCCCGCTGGCACACTAACAGCGTGCTACGGCCTGGTGCAGCAAGAAACAAAAACATCAGCCCGTGGTAAATTTCCTACTTATTTGCCAATTTTACAATTTCAGTAACACGACACAGGACTGCACATGCTGATGACTTTGGCAAATCAAGCATCATGTGTAGCTAATGTGATGCTCTGAGCATGTGTGTCTCAGCTGGAGATATAGGTCAACATCATAGTGAGGCTGTTTGCTCCATCTCTGCCGTTCTCCCCCGCCTTTCCTCTCTCAGCTCTCAGTAGAAAGCAGGAGGAGGGGGCATGCTCTATCGCTCTCTCTCCTTCTCGCTCGCTCTCTCTCCCTCGCTATGCATCCCACAGAGGAGCCCATCATACTGGGCTCGGTGCCCGATCCTGTCCTGGCTATGCCGACAGGCCGCTGGACGCCCATCAGTCTTCCTGCTCAGCCCCGGAGCCATCATCCAGCTCCCCTTCACTCGTTTCATCTCCTCTGCCCTCTATTCTCATCCATCCCTCTCTTTCGTTCAGTGCTTGACAGAACACTAGGCCTAAAAATTCACTCTTGTTTTTGAAACCTACAATGAAATATAATAACTTATGATACACATTTACCCCTCATTCAGTCTGTAAAACTATTTAAATGATTCAATGAAGGCATCAGGCATCGTATCAACGGAGAAAAATGTTTAATGCTAACTCCTGAAGCATGGATTAGCTAGACGAGCGCCATTAACCGAACAAACATCCTGGAACGTGGTTCTGAAACGAAATCGAGGCTCACTTTTTTTTTTTTTTTCCTGTTTATGTAGACCAATTTGAGCTTGAATCCCAATCATTCCAGTGGAAACACCAAAATTAACAGAAGCACTAACTGGTAGTGAAACAAATCCAGTTTCAAACCTGTCCAGCTGTTATAACGCATAAACAGCTGGCTCATTCCCCAGTTATAAAAGAAACTGTAACACATTTTGCTCCATGGATAAAAAAAACATCTGTGCTCATTTGAAAATATTATTTCCTCTATATTAACATCATATTCATGGACTTGTATGCATGACCGATGTGCTATACAATCCACAATTTAGTGATTAGAAAGGGCCATTTAAAAATGTGGATTTTTAAATATTAGGAAACATGCTATGTAACAATATATAAAAAAATATATACAGAAATGTTATTAAGTAGACCGTTCTCATGAGGTGATTATTATGTAGCATTTGGAAGGAGTCTCCAGTGTCAATATAGCAGCTAGAACTCAGTACGGCACACTTTGTGGTTTCTTGGGCCACCTTGCACCTTCAGGGTTGGGGTTCGATTCATGCCATGGGTCTGTGTGCATTGGAGTTTGCATGTTCTCCTCGTGCTTGGTGGGTTTCCTCCGGGTTCTCCGGTTTCCTCCCACAGCCCAAAGACATGCAGATTAGGCCCGTAGTTGTGAATGAGAGTGTGAATGTTGACCGGAGGTCCTACCACAGTCTAAAAAACGGGAATAAATACAGTAGTCACCAATGGTCTCCACTGTCCCTAGTTGGACTACACATGCTCCTACATGGACGAATGGCTGTAATTAAGAATAAAAACTTTAAAATACAAATAAACGAGGCTAGTGAGGGAATGACTGTTTACAGCTGCTGTAATGTAAATGATAACAGGAACTCGCCTGTTTTGTGGGCATTCCATAATGTTAAATGTAACTATAAATGGATAAACAATATATCGCATTTTTAATTAATAAAAATCACAACATGCTATAAGAAGTATAAATGAATTAGTACATACTTAATCCTTAACAAATAAGAGGAACTTTAACGATGGCAATCTGTCTTAATATACAGTATTGTGCAGTATACAGTATATACAGTCTTGATATACAGTATATACAGTCTTCATATAAAATTAAATGAAATTAAATGATGTAGATTAAATAAAACAAATGTTTTACTGTAACAGGCTGCAAAGTGCCTAAAGATTCAATTTAAAAACTGGTTGTTTATGTAACACCCTCGGCAGCGACCTCATTTCCCCTCTCGTCTGTTCCAACCACTCAGCACTCAGCATCGCCAGTACAGTATACTAATCACCGGTCTGATCATCTGTCATCATCTGCACCTGTTTCTCACTGGTTTTTTTGTTTGTTTTATGTTTAACTGGTCAAAAAAACAACTTTTCTTTGAAACTGGTCAGGTACAGGGACTTGACTGAAAAAGAAAGAGGAAAAACTGGATATAAAAATATAAGAAAGTCTGGCTCTTTGGAAGCAAAATATGAAGCAATGTGGGGTGCTCAAGACTTTTGGACAGTACTGTAGATAAAAACAGACTAATATTTAGTGTTCTGGACCTTGATCAAGCAAACAATGACAAAAAAAAAAAAGAAGAAGTAATTTTGACAAAAGATTAAATCAAAATACAAATCACCTTCACAATTTACACTGGTCTCATCTTATCCTATTTTCTCCTCTCCTCTCCTCTCCCTCTTTCCAGAGACCGCAGACTGAATGTCACCCTCAGAAACAATGCAGAACCACGACAGCGGGGGGCTTTAACACACATCAAAGCCTACAGAGCCACAACAGAAAAGCACACAGGGGGACGCAGGCACAGGACCACAACGACTCTCGACAGAGTTCAGATACACAAATACAAACATACATGCACACACAGGGAGACACAGAGAGATATGCAAAGGGCTCAGCAGAGAGCCTGGAAAGCAGAGAGAGAGAGAGAGAGAGAAGGACAAGTACTGAGACGTGACTGTACATACAAACTTGTCAAAGCTGTAGGGAGAGAGAGGGAGTGAGGGAGGACAAGTGATGAAAGGTCAGCCTGGGAGACTGATTAAAACCCGCTGCATCGCCTCACTGTCCCTCCAGATTGATTATTCTGGATCCTAACACATCAACTTCTTAAGCTTCTCTCTCTCTCTCACACACACACACACACACACACAGGAGGTTGGCAGTGAGGGCGTTTAAGATTGTCTTAGTATTTTCTAAAACTTATGGACTATAACCAAAAATATTGTTTTTTTTGAGGCTCAATATAAGGGACAATATTTTAGCGTATTAAATGTGTATAATAATATTTATGGCTATTAATCTGAGCTTGGAGCTTTTTATTCCTGAACTTACAAAACACAATAAAAAAAACTGCCATAACTTTCCAGCTGACTACAACATAAAATATATTTACACTCTGACTTTTTTTAGGTATTGATGTTTGCATTAAACTCATGTCCATAAAAAAAAAAAAGTTTAAAAAATATCACTAATCCCATGCTTCACAGACCTCATAATGGAATATCTTCATGGTTTTAATACATTTGTACTGGTACTTAAATCCATACCAGAAATTACCATTTCCATACGCTGGGTCGAATACTTGTGTCCATTTCCCAGGACATTCTATTTCAATTAATTGGAGTTCTGTGAAAGTTAGCATGGAGATATGATTTTTAATGCAGTGCTAATGTCAATAGTAAACACTAACAATGGTTGTACAGATGACAGAGAGGCCCGAAGGCTGGGACCTGGGGCACAACCACATCCAGACTCACACACTACGGCAATCTGGAAAAGACCTTTATGGACTCTCTGGACTGTGGGAGGAAACCAGAGTACCAAGAGGAAACCCACGAAGCACGAGGAGAACATGCAAACTTATAAAAGTGTGGATTAGTTCAAGTAACAACTGGCTAGCAGCTCACTAAAAACATATTAGCTTTGATTATAGTTGTGGTTGATTACATATTGCGATTCCAGCCACTATAACAAAATTGAATAACTAAGGATAAATTTTCGGACTGTTTATAAGTGACATTCAAAAAAATCTAATCCTGGCATTATACTCCTAACTAGTTTAAAGGGGACCTTAAATGTGAGTCAGTCTGTGAAAACCCAGCTAAAGTCCTGCTCCAATTCCTACTGAAAATTAATCAGGTCAGACTGTTCCGAAAGAGCTGGTTATATGATGGGTTTTTTTCATTGCGAATTGGGCTATTATTATTATTAGTGCAATTATTAGTGAAATATTAGGGTCCGTCTAAACGCACCTAATGGCCTGCATTATTGACAACACTGCCCATGTCAGAGAGAAGGCTAAAATCCTTCAATAGCATTCAGGTAAACAGGAAAGTTGCAATCCTTCCATTTTCCTTCCAGTTCCATCATCTGTCATTTAGTGCATTTTGTAGTAGAGGTCACCCACGTGTAGATCCTGATGCCTGTGTGCCGCCGTATACCGGCTACCGGCCAAACACACAAACAGAATTCCCTTTTTATATATACGTATATATGTATCTAGATTTTGACTAGAAAATGTGATAAGACATGCCGGTTAAAATCGCACTCTGACATGCCGATCCCCGTTAAGCTGCACAATCTCGGACAAGAACAAAAAGAAATCAGCCCCAGAGTCTCTTCTCACTTCTTTTTACCATCCTGTCTGTTTTTTTCCCCCCACTGTATGACATTTAAAACATAAGCCTAAAATAAACATTTTTTACAGTATTAAAGTTTTTTATCCATAAAGCACAAGGATGCTTAGCTCATTGCAACCACCTGGACCTGATTTCTAGCTCGGTGCTTGCAGTATCCTGGAAAGTTTTCAGAATGAAATTCAGCACAGGGGCTTAGTTACAAAACGAGTCACTTGGCAATGAAAGTAACAAAATGCAGATATCTGATACTGTTACTGATATCGTGTTGTTCCTGGTAGAAATGTGCTCATACAGGCAGAAAGGAGCAGATGGGATGCAAACGGGATAAAAATGAGAAAGGGGTAAATAGAAACCGAGGGACAGTGCCCTATCTACTGTACAAGATGGTGGCTTACTTAAACATACAACCCCTGTCTCTCTCCTTTCCTTTCTCTCTCTCTTTCACACACACACATATATCATTTCATTTAGTGAAAGTTGTGCAGATTTTCCTTTCCCAAATCTCCCAGCGTCTGCCTGTAATGTTTAATTCAAATGCAAACAATGCATTTCTGCAAGAATGTATCAATTATTCAGCTTTTCATTATTGTTCTGATGAGGACTGCACAGCTGCGGCGTGCCTGAACCGTGGCAGCCTGTCTCGCAGGCACAGCACGGCGGACCGACCGTGAGGCTTTTCTTCTCCACAATCAACACACTCTAAAGGAGATGTTCTCTGACAGCTACGCAGGAACCAAAAATAAAACCGCCGCTCACTAACGCACACTCGCATACAGGCACAGTCACACTCTCCCCCCCCCTCTCCACACACTTTTTAGTTTTCTTTGAGCAAGTTGCTTAGCGCAAGATCAAAACGGGTTGTTTTTTTTTCTGGCTTTATGGCGCTAGAAATATGTTTCTGTGGAATTTGCAGGCTTCAGTAATTCCAGTCAGTCACACTGAACCGTGTTTGTGGTTACAAAAAACAAATCTCACGTGATGAATGAAACTGTCAACCTGAGTCACTTTAAATAACGTGAGCAAAAGCAATAATAGAGCTTTAAAGTCAGACACTGTTTACATACAATATGAGCAGAACTCGATTTAACGGAGGGATGCCAGGACTTCAGAGATACCACATACCTCGGAAATACCAAAGAAATCATCAGATCTGTTGATTGGCCTTCAAAATCCAAACAGGTAAGCTATAATAATCAGCACCCTTCAGGGAAAGATATCTGGAGATATATGGAAATAATTTTAGATTTGGCTAGAGAGAGTCACTTTTCATTACTCAATATGACCAAGACCCACCTGCTTTTAGATGAAGAAGCAGCAACTGGCTATGTTTAATCACCACGTGTTTAAAACAAGGATACTTTCAAAGGCATGATAAATAATGGTGGACTAATTCAATCCACTGCCTACATTCCATCCACCCATCTAGGAACCTCTGTAGTCCAATTAGGGATCGGAAAGGCCAATGGTGACCATTGTATTTATTCCCATTTTAACGACCGAGGTAAGACCTCTGGTCAACATTCACACACTGCAGGAAATTTGGGGAACACCAATTAACCTAACCTGCATGTCTTTGGACACCCACCAAGCATGGGGGAGTACATGCAAACTCCATGTGCACAGACCATGAGGTGGGAATCGCACCCCGACCCTGGAGGTGTAAGGCGACGGTGCTAACCACTAAGGCAATGTGCCTCCACTAACTATATTACATAATAATATTACATATATATTATATGTAATATAATATATAATATTACATTTCTACTGATTAACACTTCAGTAGACTGACAAGTTATGCTAGTCTTTACTCTTTGAGAACTGAGTTTTAGGGCAATTCCTTTAACAATTTAGTAAAATGTTGATAAAACATTGCGGGCTAAAACTCCTTTAAGCATTTAGCTAGCTAGGTTAACTAGCCAAGTTGGCACGGTAAGCAAAGTGCTTTTCTGTTTTTCTGTAAACTTCATCCATTTTTATTCTTATTCCTTGTCATGAGAAGAGTTTAAGGATAATTCTTGAGCAATTTAGTAATGTTTCAGAAAACACTGCTAGCTAAATCTATCTAAAGTGTTTAGCTAGCAAAGCTAGCCAGCTAAGAAAATGGTTCATGTGAACTTAATGTCCTGCTAAAATTAGTGAATTAGATTTAGACACATTTCTGAGGAATTTAGTATTGTTCATGAAAATACTGTTAGCTAACTGTAGTAAGTATTTAGCTAGCTAAGTTAGGAGGCTAAGAAACTGTTTAATGTCTAATTTCCTTTTTAAAATTATGTACATAACAGAATTTGTTGCTTTTTCTTTTTGGGAAAATGTTTTTAGCATGATACCTGAGGAAAAACCCTAACTTCAGTTAGCTACATGAAAAACTGGTTCATGTGAATTTGGGATTTTATATACTTGCTAGAATTAGTGGAAGTATTTTAATGTAGCATTTTTTCCCCCTTTGTGAACATAATTTAGAGAAACTCCTGAGGAATTTAGCATTGCTCAGGAATAATTGTTAGCCAACACTGTTGTGGGAATTTAACTAATTAAGTTAGCTAGCTACAAAAATGGATTATGTCTCTTTGTATTTTTAAGCAATTTCTTTTTTTTCTTTTTCTAAAAAGGGTGTTAGGATGATTCCTAAGCAATTTAATAATGTTTTAGGGGCAAAAGTAGTATTTTAGTATTCAGCCAGCTAGCTAAGAAACCCATTCATGTGGATTTCATTGTCGTCCGTGATGCTTATAGAATTAAAAGCAGTACAATATTTTTTTTTCTTGTGAAATGGGTTTGGGAAATAGAATTATTATAACACCGTTAGCTTATTTTTGTTCCTATGTTAAGTATTAAATTTTAAACAGACCCTCTAGTATCTCTGTGATGCCCTGGGTTGTTTGTTAGTTAATCACTGGAGACCAATTAATTTTTCATTCTTTTATTCACCTTCAGCAATCACTTTCTCCTGGTCAGTGGATCCAGTGTCCATGGCGCCAAACACACACTATGGGTAATTTAGCAGTGCCAATCCACCTACAGGCAGCACAACTGGGTTAGTGATTAGCACTGTGGCCTCACGCCTCCAGGGTCGAGGGTTCGATTCCCACCTCGGGTTTGTATGTGTGGCGCTTGCGTGTTCTCCCCGTGCTTGGTGGGTTTCCTCCGGGAACTCCGGTTTCGTCCCACAATTCAAAACATGCAGATTAGACTGACTGGCATTTCCAAATTGCCTGTAGTGTGTTAATGTGTGTGTGTGTGTGTGTGTGTGTGTGCGCCCTGCAATCCACCTACATGTTTTGGAGGTAGAAAAACCCAGAAGAAACCCACAAAAACACCAGGGGAGGATGTGAAACTGCACACGGAGCTCAGGATCAAACCGAGGACACAGAAGCTGAGAGGCAGCTATGATAATTTTTCAATAATTTTCATAATTGCACTATACTCAAAGAACATATTTCTGTGGGTAATGTCACCTTATTAAAAGTGATCTCTCTCTCTCTCTGGGTGTGTGCGCTGTTTGCTGAGATCTCTAAAGCTGTTCATACTCAGGGCCTCACCAGGTGGGTGGCTGATGTGTTGACTCTGCAGCCCATGTCACCTCTGAATTCATCCTCTTGTTTGCAGAACACCTGGTTCCTCCCTTTCCTCCAGGCCCAGACATGCAGTAGACGATTTCAGTCATCACTCACTCTCTCTCTCTCTCTGCCTGCCTGTCTATCTGTCTATCTCTCTCTCACACACTGTGTTTCTCTCACTCTCAATCAAGGTCATGCTAACTTGGCCACTGTGGACCCAAATGCCTTGTTTACGTGCTGCTGCTATGTTGAAGGGTGTGCGTGCGCGTGTGTGTGTGTGGTGTGTTGTGAAGCGGTTCAGCCTTTCCCCTGGCTGAGGTTCTCCCTTTACAGCGCATTAGCAAGAGCTCCTGCCTGCCTGTGCTTTTGATGCTGAGTGCTGCGGGGCTCTGATCACGGTTTGGGGTTGTAATTACTCTCTGGAGGGGCCTCACCTGGCTCCAGACATGCCAGGCAAAGAAAAAAAAAAAAGTGGGGAGAGATTTAAAAAAAGAGAGAGAGAAAGTGCACAAAAAAGCAAGGAAAAATAGAGGAGTAAGCTGGTGAATTAATGCCGAAGAATCCAAGAAAGGAGAGACAGCAAGATTTTTTTTTTGGGCTGTTGAGATTTATCACCTCAGCAACATATTGTTCTTGTAGCTCCAGCATTTTTCAGAGCACATTCACAAAATCAAGGCCCAAAATAAAGGAGCCAGTAGTAGCTACAGTTCTGGATCATTCAGTAAGATCATTACACCAACACATGGATTAGTATTGCTCTTTGGTTTAATGGAGTGTTGAAGCTGGCTCATATTGACTGACTGTAACACCTAAAAAACAAATTTTGACTCACCTTCTGTATTCTAAAGATTTACACTGCCAAAAAGCAGTTTATGTCCTTTCCACGCCCATGACACAGGGACACACTAGATTTGTACCTGCTGTAATCATGAACACTATCCTTTGGTCATCCCAGGACTCTTATTCCCGATCACTCGTTCCATGAACACTAGAACCACAGGTACTACAGCTACATATTTTTTTTTCTTAGCATTATTATTACTTATGCTTTTATATGTTCTTTTCCTAAATATTGTAGTTTTTAGCATTGCACTTGCAACTTTGTTCAGTCCTCACATTTATCCTGTGTGTACTGACTATATGTAACATATACAATGCGCAATCGCATCTATAATCCCGCCTTTGTGTTACTGTCTGGAATTTCCTTCTGGATCATTAAAGTATCTATCTATCTATCTATCTATCTCTCGTCATACTGATAATCATCAGCTCAATTGGAATAAAAATGCATCAAGTATTTATATATCAGCTGTGTAACCACTTGATCTGATCATTTCTCTTTTGTTGAAATACGTGTACTCTTTCTTTGCAGGTGGAAAGATTTCAGAAGATATGCCTCCATTCCTGACCGGTAAACTCCGTGAAAACAAACAACTCTCTCTCACCTGTCTTTACTTTGGACTTTTGTGCTTTTGAGCTCTGATTGCCTCACATTTCATATGTAGTAAAGCATCTAACCAATCACAGATGAGAATGAATTCTTGTAACCAATCATAACGCAGAAGGCGGGATTTATCTGGAAAAAAAAAAGAAGCCTAGCCTAACCTCATAATTTAAGAAAAGCATGTTCTTTATCGAAACCTGTATGTTATCAGATCAACGTCCATGTAAACATTTAACTTGGAACCTCTGATCAGAACGAATTCAGTCGGATTGAAGAAATATTTTAAATGTAAACACAGCTACTGCTCGACTTTCCTCTTCTAAACTTGCACACTGAAATGATTTTATTTACTCCAGCTGAATGTTCGCGTCTGACTGATCAGAAAGTGAGTGTGTATGGTAGTAAAGCTCTTATTGTAATACATTATAGTTTTTATAGTTACAGCTCATGCACAGGGACTTGTACAGCAGATGCTCACTGTAGACTATAATAAACAGATTTTTTTAAAACAACGTAAAACTTCCATTGATGTGGTGAAGTTTTTTTGTTAGAAGACGTTTATTTAACGTTTATGGAAAGAGTCTCGGTTGTAGGCGCTTTGCAAAGTTTATCAGCACAGGAAAGTCTTCAGAAGAAAAGAGTTTACATTCTCTGTAAAATGACAAGCTGGGGTTTTATGAGAGAAAGACAGAGTAAGAGAGAGAGAGAGAGAGAGAGAGAGAGAGAGAGATAGCTGAGAAAAAAAATTTATTGCAGCTGAAACGTAGGTAAGAACAGGAACTAACTTGTGTCTGAGATGTTCCACAACATTAAATCTAAGTATATACTGTTAAAATACTCAGCGTTTTGTACATTATTTAATTATTGGCGTGCCACGCTCATCACTCTCCGCCCCAGGCGTGCATTATTTTGGTAAAACAACACGGTCTGTTGTGTGTTATTCGTTACATAATACCACTATCGGGTGTTACCCAGAGGAGCGCTCGTTCCCTTTCGAGACTCTTCTTCTTCAGGGACTTTTTCCTCGCGTACGTCGGCTCGTTCAGTAGTGATATACACATTTACATTCCGTACAGCTGAATAGTTTAAAGCCGTGTACAAAACACTGTAAATACCCTTATGCACAAAATAAATGACTTGTACGCTAAGCATGATTGCAATCGACATAAAGCCAGTTCACTGAAAGAAGAAAAAATAAATAAATGCAAAATTATGAGCGTCTTAACTGGTAGAGAAACGTGATCTTTCTGCTAACATTCATCGCTAATCTTCATGAAAATTTTATACAAATATGATCCACCGAGTGAGAAGTTTTATACAAACTTTCATACAAATGAGGACATGGAGACATCATTAACGTCACCCGTAACCTTTACGCTAACCTTCCTAACCTTCCGTTTGAATCACGTACACTGTCACAATCTTAGAAGAGACCATTATGTCTTTAGAAAAGATTTTTTGGATTTAAAGTGTCTCGTCTCACCATGTCTGCTCAAAAAACTGTAAAGTTTCTACGAATTCTCATTTCATTTCATGAATGTTGTTAAAAAGTTTGAACGCTAACCCTAATCTTTATCCAAAACTTCCATGGTTGAATGTTGCTGTAGCCAATCAGAACTAAGCGCTGCTCTTGATTCCGTCCCATTCCGTAAGATTATAGTTATCATTTTACACTGATCAGCCATAGTGTAAAAAAAAAAAAAAAATCCTTAAGCCCAATATTCTGGCACCAGGATGTTAGCCGATGATCCTTTAAGTGTTGTAAGGTGCGAGGTGGATCGGACATGTTCGTCCAGCACATCTTGGAAAAGCTTGATCGGATTGAGATCTGCTTGGAACTCTTTGCCTGCTAAGGCAAACTGTTCTGATACCTTTCTGCTTTTTTTTTTTTTTAGCAACACTGACTTTTCTGTGGGATCGGACCAGACAGCTGGCCTTTGCTCCCTGTGGGCATAAATGAACCTTGAGTGTCCATGATCCAGTTTACTGGTATATAATTGATAATCAGTTTTAATCTTATGTGGTGATAATGTTACAACCGACCCTTTCAATACACACAACACTGTCGTGCACTCTACAGCAGAAATGACACAAAAGCTTTCACCCGTCACACAGACATGATAATCTCTCAGTATAGGAGATGGCACCCGTCCATACTGATGTGTGGCTATGAAACTTGGAGTGCTGCAGCGCACGTGTAATGGAAATGCGAGGCAAATCACAAGCATTCTGGCACATAATCTTCATTCGGATGAGCTGCGAAATTTGAAACAGATTATCAAGAGCAACTTCCTGATTTCTGCCTCCCTACAGGGTGCCCCCGGTGAGGTGAGGAGAGGGGAGGAGAGGTGCGGCGCGGCGCGGCATGTGATGCTCGGCTTTTGAATAGTTCATCGTCGTAAAGAGCTTAAAAAGAGACTGTTGTTTGTTTGCATGAAAACCCTATTCAGCCCCCTGCATGCTGTATAGAAAACCTGGTGAAAAATTCTATCGTAGGGAAATCCATAG
>JAOVVB010000015.1:15082797-15097122 GCA_028570985.1 Heterobranchus longifilis
ACATGCAAACTCCATGCACACAGAGACGGGAATCGAACCCGGACCCTGGAGGTGTAAGGCGACAGTGCTAACCACTAGAACACCGTGCCGCCTATGTTATATTCATAACGTCTTAAATTCCCAGATTTACATTTCTCACTTGTAACTGCGCACCTTTTTATTAGTTTCACTGTAGTTCCTGAATAATTAATAGCTCTTACTGAATAATAGACGTCTAGATGGATATCTAAAAAAAAAATAATCCTTGACTTGAAAGGGAAAATAAAAATCACTCTAGATAACAGGATTGTATTTTCGCAAAAGATTTATGCTGTGATTCAATTCTGACATCAGTCCTTGCTCAGTTTGCACTTTGTTGAACTTTCTCATAGTGATGTCACTCATAGTGCGCTTGCTTCATTCCTACTTAAAAAGAGCGATGCAGCGGCGCTTCAGTCCTTCTCTCGGTCCAGATCCCTCACTTCAACTCATTATCTGTTATCAACTCTGCTTCATGCGAATATCCCCGTCAGCACCATCATGCTCGTCATCTTTAGAGATTCGAATCATATCTAGACTGGCGATTCGATCCGGTTCAGTCGCGGGAATTTCAGTTCGATTTTCAGTTCAGATTTGCCTCAAGCAGCTATATTTCTTACAGGCTTTAAAGTATTAAACAAAAAACTTCGAACGAAACTTCTAAAAGTATCTCATATGAATAGAAATGCTGTGCAAGTTGGTGGTGTTGATTTATTTTCTTTTTATTAATTGTTGATTGTTTTTTTCCCCTTCTGTACCACACTCCAGTCCTGTAGGTGGCAGTATTGGCTGTAAAGTAGCGCAGAGGAAGGAGGCTGCGATACTTCCGTATTTGCGTAAAATGAATGCGGTTTCAGAGCAAGCAAGACCTGTGGTCATTTTTTTGAGTAATTTGTCTTTTTTTTTAGAGCTTTTCATCTTTTACCCAAATATTTCTTAAAGTGTGAACCGATTCAGAATCGAAAAAAATCAATCATCGATTCAAATCAATCGAATTGATCAGCAACAACAACCCAAAATAAAATCATTAAATTAAACTACATAACAGCTGTAGTCATATCGCAGCTCGTTAACCAGCCGGGTTGAGCCGCTGAGAACCCGGCATCGTGTGGCCGCATTGCATTCTGGGACGCTCCGCCCAGCATACAGTAGGTTCACACCAATGTCGCCATGTTGGGTTTGTCATTAACATGACGTTATCTCTCTCTTTTGCTAAATATAAGCTCTTGCAAGGTCCTTTTTTTTGTTGTTGCTTTGATCTTTAGCTAGCAGTAACAAAATAACAATGCTCCCATGTGACCTGGGCGCATCACATGATGCATCACATGACTGATTACATTTTCAAGTGAATAACAGAAATACAAACATCCATTTTAATACGTTTCAGGATGTGTGTGTGTGTGTGTGTGTGAGGGGGATCAATGCCCAGTTCTTGAACGTTATATCACTTAAATGTACAAAACCAGAAATATGCATGTGTGAGTGTGTGTGTAGTGTGTGTGTGTGTGTGTGTGTGTGTGCGTAGCCTGCAACCAGGATGAGGTTGAGCACACAGTTTTTTTTTTTTCTTTTCCCAGTGTGTGTGTGTGTGTGTGTGTGTGTGTGTGTGTGTGGGAGGTGGAGAGAGGGTGTGAGTGCTGTGTGTGGCGCTCTGCATCCACTCAGCCAGGAAGAGAGGTGGCGAGAGAGTAGAGAGAGGGAGGGGGAGAGAGAGAGAGAGAGAGAGAGGGATGAGAGATGGATGACAGGGGGAGGCACGCTGCTCCGCTTCGATCTCTCCACACAAATGCATTAGGCTCTTTACCACATGTGCCCAGCCCTCAGAAGCCACAGGCCACCCGCTCTCAGCACGGCACACCGGCGGCCCGAGTGGCTCTCGCAATCGACTCAGAGGTTAATGGAATGTTTTTCGGGGTCGTACGCTGATATTCGGACAGCGCGTGATGGTGGAAAAGTGTGAACATTTAAACAAATATACATCTATGTGACGGGATACAATAAATACAATACACAATAGACTTTATATTATACTTTATAAGCCACAATTAAATGATATTTGATAATGATGATGATGATGATGATGTGTGAGAAATTTGACATCAATTACATCAAAAATTAACTTATTTAGTCATTTATTTACAGTGCAATATCTTTTAAACCACAAAGTGTAGGTATAAGTCATGATTAATGATTTGGTTATATTTATTCATCAGACCATTTTAAGCAAATCTACTCACGATCCAGTCGAGGGTTTTACTTTGGTGGATTTTACACCCCACCGTCGTCAGCCTGAAGCGGCGCGCACGGCGGATGTTCCCACCTCGCAGGTTTCTTCACTGATGTCGAGTAATGGCAGGGGGCTATCGGCGGTCGTAGTGGTGTGTGACGCGCTTCTGTGGAGAACACAGTAGTTCAGTAAACACAGACCCTCAGCCAGCTTATGTCACGTTACATACAGTATCACTTACGCTATAGTAACTTTAAACAAGCATTAACATCATCGCCAGCCTCTCTTTCGCTTTGACTCTAGTGAAGATATAAAACATCCTGAACTCACTTCCAAAAGAAAACTTCAATTCTCACTTCATGTCAGGAAACAGTGCTGACGCTAGAGACGCCTTCCATAAAATGTAAGTAATGTTCCATCTTTAAAATAGCACAGATTACACTTTTTCCGATGCCACGTACTAACCGTGTAATTTTAAAGCGTACAGCGTTAGAACGCGAGCACGATATAAACCTGCGATCTGTGTTACAGTTAACGCATTCTGACCAATCAGAATCAAGAGACTGAAGTGCGGTGACTGGCTTCAAACACAGGAATCAAGCCATTAATTAATCAGTCAATCAATATACCCATCAACCTATAAGGGGCGTTCAAGTCAAACCGGGACTTTTGACTGTGCAGAATGCACTTATCTCGGCATTTCACTAGTGCTTGGATACCATCAAGCTAGAACGTTTTCTCAATACGCCGGAGCCATGGTCATACTGCCCGAGTCACCGGCCTCCCAGGAACTCCTTCAATGGCCTCTTCCACAAGGTGCTGATTTTTAAGGTTCAGGCGATCCACTTGCTAAATGTTTACGTGAAATACGGCCTTTGGCTCCGAGCCACCTCGGCCCATCATTCATGGACGTATAGCCTTGAAAATGTTAATCGGTTTTCACGCCTTCATGCACGAAACATTTCAACACAAGTCCCAGTTTGACTTGAACACCTCTTGGACCGCTTGCTAATTTATGCTTTGCTGTAAATGGCAAAGCGTTCATTTTCGAATCATTGGTTTTAGGACCCATGTAGAATCTAAATACATGTAATTCATGGCATTGTTTTTTTTTTTTTTAACAGATGACATCATGTGACATTTATCAAACAAACATTTACCGAAAAAACATCAACCTCATAGATACTGTATTATGAATTACTGTATTATGATACTGTATATGAAACTCTTTCTGCAACTTTATGCTTATATGAAGAAGTAAAAACATACATTTACAGTTTTCTGACAATGCACCAGAATATGTTCCGTTTTTAAGCAAGCAAGGTTTAGTTATTAATACATTATTAATACTTTGCTGACTGTGCATTGTTGCCTTTGAGAGCAACCTTTAGGTCGTGTATGCAGGTACAGAACGAGGGGGCTGTTCTCAACAAATCTCCGAACTGCATGAAGACGTCTTTCGGTAGCTTCGGGTCAACCGGGTCATGACTTGGTTACTGTTTTCCACATGCCTTTAAAATGAATGATGTTAAAGGTAGGAAGGGGGCTTTCAGGATTCCTAGCAGTTTGTCCCCTGGGGAAAGTCCACCGTCAGACGGACAACAATCGGATTGAAATGAAAATTTGTTTTAGTGGGGAAATGTGTTAAACATAATAGAGGTCTATTCTAATCTGCAAAGAAGGAGACAAATAGCAGTCATCATTATGGGAAAAATTGTTTGGGTGCGTAATGTTTATCATAAAACGATGGATTTGTGTGTGTGTGTGTGTGTGTGTGCGCGCGCACGGAGGAGATCTACCGTGGTGCAGAATAAGGGTAGAAGATCTCTGAATATTTCCTGAACTTTTGGCATGTCAGCAGCTTGCCTCTAGCCATTTTTGAAAATTCCTCATCAAGCTCAGGGTTTGGAAATAGAAAAAAAAAAAAAAAACAGAAGGAAGAGAATGTTCTAGAAAGGACAGCAGCATATTTAAACAGGAATGTGCTGTGTGCCAGCAGAATGCTGTTTCTTTCTCTCACTCTCTCTCTCTCACACACACACACACACACACACACACTCTCTCTCTCTCTCGCGCTGGGTCTGAGGCCTGGCTGCTCTGTGTCAGAGACGTGGAACAGGCGGCATTACACAACAGGAAGTGAGGCAGGTCCCCGGAGCCTTAAGACAAATAGACCGGTTTGATCAAGTTTAGTGCCGGGCTCCCCAGAGCCTGCCTCTCAATAGTGGCGCCACTTTGCAAACACACACATACACACACGAGAAAGAGAGTGCTTACAGCTTCATCCAGCGCTCTTTCTCTTACAGCACAGGCAAAATGGCCGAAACCCGACTGTATGAGCGTATATTAATAACCTCGGAGATATCATGAGATATCTTATGATCCAGACATCCCAGTCTTACACTCGCATGGTAAAAGTTCGGTTTCAATTTTCACCTTTTCATGTTAATACAGTTCAACACTGCAATCTTTTTTTTTCTTAAAGCTCATGAATATTTAAATCCAGTGATGGATGTTGACTTTTCTAAGTGCTTACTGGGGGGGGGGGGCTACATTTCAACTGTGATGTCACTAAATAACCCGGGAACTAATGATGGTGCGGTAGCTGGTTCAGTGAGCCACAAAACCTTGATGCTAAGCTAGCTAGCATCAATAGTGGACGTATGGTTATGGTCGTTATAGCAACATTATGTTTTAAGATGCAGATACATAAATAAATAAGACAATGTGTTTTCAGTCCTGTGTTTTTTTTCCCCTCCCAAAACTGCTAATGTCTCAGTTACATGACATGACTGGACATTAGCGAACTGCTAATGTCTCCGTCTCCTTTTCTGCATCCGTATTTAGATATCCGTGATATAGTGATGATTCCTGGTCATTTTGGATGTAATGTACAGGACACACGATGTGTTTTATTCCTCTTATACCACGTCAGACTGTCCAATCGAACTATTTCTGATGTATTATTAAATGACACTTGTAGTTTTTTTTTTTTTATCCAGTTATTGTTAAATGTAATCTTAAAAATAATACATATCACATATATTGAATACATATCACCATGGGTCCTAAGAATCTTAGCAAGTACGGTAGCAAGAAGAAAAGGGAGCCGCGTTCAGATTTCAGGAATCATAAATTAAGGTTAATTGAGGTTTAATGTCTATTTATCTTACTTTACTTACATGTCTTTTCCAATTTTTTTGATTGTTTTATATGCAAAAAACATGATTATAGTGTTGGAAATTGGTAATATTGGTAATATTTCTGGGTGGTTGGAACGGATTATCTGCATTTACATTACTTCCTATGGGAAAATGCGTTTCGCAATATGAAATTTCACCTTAAGAACTCGCTTCCGGAACGGATTAAATTCACATGCCGAGGTACCGCTGTACTGATGTACCTGAAACAGGTATGACTGAGTAACGAACCGATAATAAAACGCAAAGATAACGCGGAAATCATTTAAAAGCTTACAGAGGTTTTTATCTAATACGCAGCTGTTGATTTTAATAGTGAGTTTTTATTCGTTTGGTAAATCAAATGTGCACCGTTAACATTAGAGTTGTGAGTAATGATTTTCCCCAGCCCTCTCTCTATTCATGGCATACATCAATACTTAAAAAAAAAAAGAAAAAGTTTCCCTGAATACAGTGGATTCGCTCCAGGAACGCTGGTTAAAGTATAACTAAAAACAGGATCTAGGACTGGCAGTGGAGCCTTATAGAGGAGCCAAGTCTAGTCTTCAGCTGCTCATTAATGCACACACACACACACACACACACACACAATTCAAAGTTATCTGCACACTGTCCAGTCCTGTAATCTCCAAAACCATGATGGAAAAAAAAATCTCCAGTCAGCAAAAGCAAGTTGCCATTGTTTCAGCCTGTCAAAAGCTTCCACAGAGGAGAGAACATTCCAGCACTCAGAGCCGGCAGGAGGGACGGGCCAAGTGGGATAGTGGTAAAACCAGGCACAGCCGACCACAAAGCTCTAAACACTCGCCCTCACGAAGCTTACACTGCGCTATTATTCACCATTTCTATGCTTATAATGCAGGTCAATGCGACGATTCTTTCTTACGGGTTGTCTTGATTATCTAAACGCAGACCCGTAGGCACACACACACACTCCGGCAATAACTGCACACTCCTCCGTTTGGACACGACAGAGCAAAACCATTTTTCAGGCAAACAAGCAAACCAGGCAAACACTACAAGTATATTCGGGGTTTAAGTTCCTAGATTTTCTGGTGTTGAAGAAGAATTCACACGTTGTGTCAGGAATCTTAATAACACAGGATCTAAATGCGTAGCGTCGTGATCACCAGAAAAGAATGAGTGGAAAAGGTGGAACGATACTCGTATAAAATCAGCCAATAGGAGTCCAGGGGGCGGAGTCAGTATTAATGATTTACAGGAGGCAGGGCGAGTGGTTGACTTTAAGGGTGCTTAGACACGATTGCTTTGTACCATGCCGAGTAACGACTGCTCCACCCTTCCCACTCCGCCACCGGCCAGCGTTCGCGTTATTCTTGTTCTCCGCATATTATTGTTCTAGCGCATTTTCACCCTCCGATACAGCAGGTGGCAGTATGAACCTAGTTGCTTCGCGAGCTGCCATTAAACTTAAGAGATGAAGAGAACGAGGAAGTCGATCTTGGCATTACGCCTAATATTATTGCCATTTCAGAACAAAACAAAAAGCAACGCTCTTGGGTTCCTTCCTACTTTATTAACAAGCTATTAATTACATTACGTTTACATTTGTGGCACTTGGCAGACGCCCTTATCCAGAGCAACTTACAATTTTTATCTCATTATACTTCTGAGCAGTTGAGGGTTAAGCGCCTTGCTCAAGGGCCCAAAAGTGGCGACGTGGAGCTGGGGTTTAAACCTGCGACCTTCCCATAAACAAGTAGCTATATTTGCTAACAAAAGAGTTAGCCTTCACCCCGTCAGATAGTGATGGAAGATTAGTACACGTTCCTTTTTTTCCTCCGTTTATTTCCAAGTATGTGTATAGAAGGAAATTTCTAATCAGTTTGGGAGTGGGAGGAGTATGAGGCGCACACTGATGACATCAGAGGTCAGCGACGGGCTAACAGAATGTCATTACAAGAACATGTGCAGTACGATTACATACAAAACAATAGCTCACCCTGTTCCTATCAGGCTTTTTCTTTCCACCCCCCCAAAAAAAACATCCCTTCTTCCTCTCCTTTACCATCTCTGTGTCTTTCTCTCCCTCTCGCTTCGACTCTCAATCTTTATCTCACTCACTCGCCCAGGCTGTCTCTCTTTCTTACTCTGCCTCTCACTCTCTTTGTCTTTCCCTCATTGTTTATCTCTCAATCTGTCATTCACTCTGTCTCGTCTTTCCTTCTTGCACACTCGCTCTCCATCACTCACTCACAAATCTCCCATGCTCCATCTGTGTCTTTCACTCTGTCTCACTCTCTGTCCATCTCTCTCTCTCTCTCTCTCTTTTTGGCATTTAGACTCTTGCAGGATGAAACGCAGTAGTGCTGCTTGGTGGTTTCAAGGCCACGATGGAAAGTTATAAAGAATCTCATGTCATCAATGCAAAATATTTCAAATATCCATCTCGAAATCTCTCTCTCTCTCTCATTTCTCCACATCTCCATCCCATCTTCTCTGACAACGCTGCCCCTTCCCTCACACTTCCCACACTATACCTCAGCCTCTGTCCATCTTTCTGCATTAGCCTATAATATATACAGTATAACATATAGTATAATATACCCTGTACATCCACCTCTTTCTCTCCTTTCTCACACATGCAGTTCTTAGACGCATGGGTTCCATCCCCCATCCGATTTTTGTCTATCCTCTCTAGAACACTTCTGGGAGACCATGGCAAGTGTTGCTGCTTCCACAGTCTTTTTTCCCCCCCCCTAGCTTTGTCACTCAGTGTGACATGTCCTGTCACATGGTCCATTCGCTCCAACAGACACATGGCTAGAAACGCGCTGTTGTTGCCTCCCTCTCTTCATTTCTCTCCATCTCTCTCCGTCCCAGTGCTCTCACCGTGGCAGAAATTGGGAACCAGCCTCCATCTGATGTGTATCTGCCCCTTCAGATGTGTCTCAGAGCAGCTGGACGGCCATCTAGGGTCTAAAATCACGTGTCTGGAGTGTGTGTGTCTAGATAACGGTTATTAATGTTGTAATTCTGGAAGCATTTGGTCCGAGGGGTGTGAGAACAGAGTCGCTGTGCGGAACATAACATTTTGTTCAAGTGTGTATGACGCACCGATCCCACATTCCTTAAAGTACACAAGAAAGTTTGAAATAAGCTTGCTAGTAGTGGCCATCGCGTAGGCGCTGTATGTACATCACAATGCTGGTAAATCCTCGATTCCGAGGTGTTGATTCATTTTCTAAGGTGTTGATTAGTTTTCTCTAATAGCAGCACAGGATGCGAAGCAAATCACAGATTTATATTAATTCACTCCAAGTAATTTAAGTCTAATTACAAAAACATGTTTCATAAATGATCATCATTTGTAGAAGGAGTCGGAGGCGCAGTGGTTAGCACTGTGGTCTTGCACCTTTAGTGTCCGGGTTCGATGCCCACCGTTGGAATCTCCCCGTGAATGGTGTCGAGAGTCGGCTTACATTCGCCTAAACGAGTCGTTAGCAATTCGAATCTTTCTCTGTTACGGAGCCACGTCACTAAGTAACATATTTGCATAATGTCCGCCCACGTTCTACGTCGCGAACAACTTGCCCGCCCACAAACAGTACAATTTCCACGTGGATTAACGTTACATCATGTCAAGAAGACTCATTCTCTGTTTTATGAAGTTCACATGTTTGTGGCTGCCATTTTGAATCAAGAGTCAACTAGTACTGAATTAATTTTGCATAATGATGAAAATGTAATGTTTTTCTTTTTATGCTAAATATGGAATAATGCTTTTTGAATCAACTTAGAAGTGGGAAAAAAAACACAAAACTACTCAGAATTTGAAGTTTTCAACCTTCAAACTAGAAACAAAGTGGATGCCTCCACGTTCAAATTATGTTAGCATTAATCTAGCCAGCTAGTATGTTCATCTAATCATAAAATGACAAGTATATAGTCGAAGCTATACAGATTATTGGCCTGCATCGAGCAAAGAAAATGGTAAAATCACTGGAATTGGGTTAATAACTGTCCAATGCATCATTAAAACCCATCAAGATGGGGATCATAAAAACAGACAGAAGAAATCAGAGCTATGTTTAATAGTGAATGAAAGTAAGAGCGTGGGACTAAACAGCTGCGTCCATAAGGAAAACCTTTTCAGGCAAAAAAAAAAAAGAAAAATCATTGGAAAAAAGACATCAGTTTGCTAGGGAGCATAAAAATTGGACTTTGGAGCGATGGAAAAAGGTCATGTGGTCCAGATTGAGTTTATTCCAGAGCGATGAAGCTCATGAAGCGATGCTCCCATCATGCATAGTGTCCAGTGTACAAGCCTCTGGAGACAGTGTTATGATCTGGGGTTACTTCAGTTGCTCAGGTCTAGACTCTGTAACGTTATGTGGCAATAAAATGAAGTCAGCTGACGACCTGAATGTACTGAATGACCAGGACTCAGCGTGTGGTTCTGGGAGCATAAGGAATCATTTTCACTACATGATATATTAAAGTCCCTGACTCCTTATTTGTAGATTTTAAAGAGAGGAATACGTCTGTATGTTGATTGAGTTAAAGCTAATACTACTACGCCGTACAGTATGGGCTACTGTGAGCAGCCATGTTGCCTTGATGCCTCGTCTGATCCTGAGCTTGTCCTGAGCTTCTGAGGAGGAATTCTAACCTGAATGGGGCATTATTTTTGGTTTTCTCTTTTATTAGCTCCAGTAGACAGCAACATAACATGCTTATGATGTAACACACTGTTTTAATAGCACAGAATTTGGGACGCAGACAAAGAAAATGAGTGTCTGTTGGAAATTCTTTACTGCTTACATACTGAATCGGTTTTAGGACAGGAATTTATGGTGTGTGTGTGTGTGTGTGTGTGTTTATTCAATTAAATAAAAATTAAGCTATAAGTGAAGGTTTTACTCCTCTTCATTATCATTATTATTCCAGTGGATTAATTAACGTCCATGAGTTTAAGTTTTAAAGCTTTAAAAAAAATAATAATAAAAAAATAAAAAAACGTGTTCGGGCAGCACAGAGAGGACAGAGACCACGACGACCCCATCACGCTGCCTGTGTTAATTCATTTGAACAACATCTAGGCGTTCGTGTTTCGGTAGAGATGACACAAGACTTCAATTAAAGCCAGGCCAAGCAGGGAATCCACAGCGGCCCTCAGCAGCCCACGCCATTGATTTACTCTCCGGCACAGACGAGTCCGGGGCCTGCCTGAGATCCCATACCATCTGACCTGAGCCCTGAACAGCACTCTGAGGAGCTAACACCCTGCCTGCCTGCCTGCCTGCACACACACACACACACACACACACACACACACACATTTGTTAATGTTCTGCTGATAGCACCACCCTCCTCCTCCTCCTCCTCCTCTTCCTCCCTCCTGAAAAGTCGTTCCTCGGCTGGATTAGAGTTCGACATGATTACAGATTTGGTTGCAGATGCGTGTTTTGTTTACGGGGACTAAGTGACTTCTGAAAAAGGCTTTCGGCTCTGAGAGCTTTTTCTCGCCGTCTCCTCTGGGGCCAACCGTCAAGCTTTTGGAAAGAGTTAGAGGGGAAGAGAAAGAGAGAGAGAGAGCAACTGAGACGAGAGGGAAAAAAAATTGGAGTAGAATTTGTAAGATGCTAAAATATTCAGCACTCCAATGAGGTGAAAATATATCACTAGCAAACTGAGGGGGGGAAAAAAAATTTCAGGCGAAACCCAGGGTGTCTGGCTTTTAATTCAAAGCATCCGACCATCTTATTCATATTTAAAGGATAAGACCTCGGTGCAATAAGCGAAAGCAGCTTTGCATATGAGATCACAGCCAATTAAATAGACTAGTTTCTAATTCAAAGAGGGAAGTCAAGCCAGGAATGCCTCAAAAGTTGCTGCCGAGAAAAGAAAGAAAAAAAATGTTGTTCTCTTAGCCTAATATACGACCTGTGCTAAGAGAGAGAGAGAGAGAGAGAGAGAGAGAGCGTTTTAAAAGTTTTAAAAGCAATGGATTGTTATTGTGAACGCGAACCGCGGTGGAGAATTATGACGCAGGTCCTTGGGCACAGAGGTCGCCCGGTACAGACGTTATTTCATCTGTTTAAAAGGGTTCTGCTCAAATAAGTCTGTGGTTCTGGAGGTTGTCATGAGGATGTAAACCAGGTACCCAGTGTTCAACCCAGCGCTTGCAAACACCGCTTAGGGCTGGGAATAACAACAACAACCTACTGTAACCTGTATCTCTGTGTATCACAAATATCACAAAAGACAACAGCAGATTGACTTATCGTGATGAGCATTAAACCAGTCCGTGTATATAAGAGAGATGAGCTGAGCAGCTCACGTGTGCGTGTATCATAAATAAAGGTATGGTTCAAAAAAATGTTTTTCTCCACTTTCCCCCAGTTTCTGGTCCTGGGAAAACTCCCATCCAAACGCCAGATTTCTCCTGTTATATAACAGCTATGAGGACTGAAGACTCCAAGTGAAGGCAGACTTCAGCCTGCTGAACATGCGGCATCACGGGGCAGCGAAAGACAAAGCGCTATCCGCCCTCTTCTGCATACATCAGCACCCAGGATGGGATGTTGTTGATTTTGACAGACGCGCTCAGCGATCCTGAGCAGTCGAGGGTAAAGGGCCTTGCTCAAGGGCCCGGCTTAGTGTGATGGTGCTGGGGTGGGTTTGAACCTAGAACCTTCTGATCAGTGATCACTGAGCTATACATCTGAGGTCTATACAGTGATGTGTACCATTACCTTTTTATATAGGGGACTGTTTATACCTTTTTTATATCCATGACCTGTCTCATAGGTCACTACTGTGTGTGTGTGTGTGTGTGTGTGTACATGCTTAATAAACACTCGCCCTGCTTTTTCTCTTCCCCACATTTGTATATATTTTTTTCTACAGTATATAAACCCGCTCTTCAGATTCATCTATTATTCATGATGTTTATTATAGTCCTAAGAAAAAACAACAACAACAAAAAAAAACAGTGGTAAGTCGCTCCTCTGGCTCGTGGCTCAGTTCCGCCCAGGAGTCACGATTTTAATTTGTCCGAACCAGACACGAAAGAGACGGCACACATACATGTTTTGAATTAGACCGTCGAGGGAATTACAGCAGTGCGCGTGTTAAACGTTTCACAGACTGCTTTCTTAAGGAGGGGCGACGTCGAGCTAGTTTCGCCATTTTTGATCTGTTCCTGCTGACCATGACTCAGCACCAGATCCTGAAGCCGTAAGTCTTACTATTTTAAAGTTTGTTTGTTGTTTTTGGTTAAGGTTGTTTGGTGAGGCTAATAAAAGCACTGCATTACATGATGAAGCAGGATGAATCTGCGGAGGAGTCATTTTGGTGAAATGGGAGTATTTCATGTCAACGGGCGGCGGTGGCTCGGTGTGTTAAGGCTCTGAGTAACTGATCAGAAGGTTGATGTTTCGAGCCCCAGCTCCACCAGGTTGGGCCCCTGAGCAAGGCCCTTAACCCTGGTTACTCCATATCCAGTATACGTGCTGTATAATGGGGACCCCTGCGCTCTGACCCTGGCCTGCTAAGGAGAAGCGGGGATGTGTGAAGAATAAAGAATTTCACTGTGCAGTCGTGTACATGTGATGAATAAAGGATTTTTAGTAGCGACAGATTCATTGGGTGTGGATTTAAGAACGTTATTTCATGATGATATCCTCAAACGTAACCTGTTCAGAGATTTAAAAAAAATAATAAAGTAAAACAGGGCTGATACGGAGCTACCCGTTTCTTAGGATGTGAAGATGTGCAGGGCCTAACATTCTTCAGTTCAAAATTGTGTTTTAAGTTTTATATCGCTAAACACAGAGGATGTCGTTCTGGATAAAAACAAATAATAATAAAATTGACTAGTTCTGAAAACCCTTTTTTTGTTCTGCAGGAACACGAGTTACATTATAGATGGTTTAACTCCTTATAACGTCCCAAAACTTAGACGAGTTAAAAAAAAACGTCTCTTTGTGGACAGGAAAATGCACTCTTGCAGTGGGAGGACGTTGGACAGTCCATTTAACGGCTACGGACACTGAAACAGCTGTCCGCAGCTATCCGCAGCTATCCGCTTCAAACCCAACAGCCCCTAACCGCTCTCCTATAGTAATGTTAAAGAAAATGAAAAATATCCAAACCACCCAAATGTATTCTGTAACCTTGTTTACGTTCAACGAAGTGCTCCTGAGAAGGTTTTCCGATTACAGGCTCGTTGTCTTGGCAACAAGTCCGACCAAAGCTTTAAAGACTGGAAAAATCCGACATGGCATCAGATCAGCAAACTCGGTAATCCGTCTATGAAAAATCCGAGCCCTGATCTGTGGACTTTGTGGCGGGTTGCTGAAAAACGGTGCGTATTTGGAAGGTCCTGGCAAACGGCAAACAAGGCGAGGAGAAATGAAATAAATGAAATAACAGTCGTGTGACTGTCTGAGCTTGGAACCATGCCTGCAGCAGCCTGAGCTCGAGAGACCGAGACGGAGAGAGAGAGAGAGAGAGAGAGAGAAGGACGGGGGAGGTAGAGAGAGCGATAGAGGAAGTGGAGTGGAGATTTAAGGGAAGGCAGAGGGAAATAGAGAAAGAAGGTGAAAGGGTGACGGAGCAAGGAAGAGAGTCTGAAAAGGAGAAGCGAAAGGATGGACAGTGAGAGAAATGATACAGTCAGCATGGAGGCAGAGGACGAGACCAAACCAAACGACAGCAAAAGGAGAAAGCTCTAATAATATGGAAGGCATAAAAAAAGCACATAGATTTATGCTGGTCTCTGAGAGTCTGATATGTGTGTGTGTGTGTGTGTGTGTGTGTGCACTCAGCAGTGGTCCAGCTTTCTGCCGCCCAGCAGGAAAAATCCCATCATTCTCCACATTCCATACACATTCCAGCTCTACTTTCACCTCT
>JAOVVB010000015.1:15240669-15260274 GCA_028570985.1 Heterobranchus longifilis
TCCACTCTCTCCACTGGGCTCTCGTTGATGATGGGGGTCTTGTAGTTCCTCTCCTGCTTAGTGCTGAAGTCCACTATGAGCTGCTTTGTCTTGCTGACGTTCAGGAGGAGATTGTTCCTCTGGCACATTCGGGGAGTCTTACCAATTTCTGATCATTTCCCTGGAGGAATGCTTTCATTAACAATAACCTACTTGTTATTGTAACTTTCCATGGTTAGTTTGTTGCTAAGCTAAATGTTCTTATCTGCTATTGCTGCACTGCAAAAATGTCAGAGCAAATTGTTTAGTATAGTAATAAAGTCCATAGCTTTTTTTTATATTCCAATGTGAGAAATAAGATTAGAAGTTGCAAATTTCTACTTAAGACACCACAAATGCTGCAGATGCTAGTGCATGAGAAAGTAAACTCAAACATAAAGAAAATGTTGGAGGCAAAACAATAGTGACTATTAAACATTGCAAAATTAATTTAAGATTTTTTTTTTTCTGTCTAAAAAATAACAATGCCAGGTGACCCAGCTGAGGGTTTTAAAACATGTATAATCTGACTAAAAGGTAATAAAATTGAATAAAACTATGTACGATTTAAAGCAGTGGACAGGGTACCAGTGCATAAGGATCATATTTTGAACTCTGAACATTTGATTTAAAAAAATGTAAGGATCCTGATTAAATTGCATCATTCACCATCAGGGGTTAACATGATTCATTACAATTGGCTATGATAGACTATAAATGTAGACTGTATTTTCTTTGGTTTAGTTCATCTACATGGTATAAAGAGGTACAGTATGAAGGATTATTATGAAATAACTGTTTGGAATGTAACCACTACCATTAGTTTGAAGTATATAATTTATAATAGCAATATATCGTGGTTACTAGAATTGTAATACTACAGTAGCACCTCACTATTACTAGTTGTGGTGGTACCTAGATCTTGTTATTTATTTTTCAGATTTAGTACTTGTTAGTGCTCTACATGGACAATATCAATGAATTGGGGATTTTGGAGGAGCCCTCACTTTGTTTCAGTTCCCTTAATACCTCATGTTTGAAGACTGATTATCCACTTCAAGTCCGGGTTTTGCTCTACATCCTCTTTAGCACTTCGTCTCTAATCACTGTGATTGGAAATTTGCTGGTGATCATAACTGTTGTACATTTCAGACAATTACACACACCTACTAATTACCTCATTCTCTCTCTGGCTGTCGCTGATCTGCTTGTAGGAGGAATAGTGATGCCTCCTAGCATGATGCGCTCCGTGGAAACTTGCTGGTATTTAGGAAGCATATTTTGTAAAATACACAGCAGTTTGGATGTTACTGTGTGCAGTGCATCTATTATAAACTTGTGTATTATTTCTTTAGACCGATATTATGCTGTGTGTCATCCATTTCTGTATCACATTAAAATGACTCCTACTACCATTAGATTAATGATTATTGTCTGCTGGAGTATTTCTGCAGCAACTGGGTTTGGTATGATATTTTTGGAGCTTAATATTCTTGGAAGTGAAGAGTTTTATTATAATACCTTCCTTTGTGAGGGTGCATGCACAATCTTTCAAACTAAAGTGGCAGCCATTGTGCTGCCTATGTTCACTTTTTACATTCCTGCATTGATTATGCTGTTTGTGTATGTGAAAATCTTTCATACTGCAAAAAGACAAGCTCGTGCAATTCAGTCCACAAATTCACAGATGAAGACAACTAAGGAAAAAGTTGGCATTAGCAAGTCCGAAAGGAAGGCCACGAAAACATTAGCTATAATCATGGGAGTTTTCCTAACTTCCTGGGTGCCATATTTTACCTGTACTTGCATAGAGCAATTTACAGGATATGCTGTTCATCCAACTGTGTATGATGTATTAATCTGGGTGGCATATTTCAATTCAACATGTAATCCAATAGTGTATGCATTTTTCTTTAGCTGGTTCAGACATGCTCTTAGAGTCATTTTGTCTGGTGAAATATTTCTGGCTGATTCTTCACACACCAACTTGTTTTAAATGCTTGTTTTAGGATAAACTTTGGAAATAATTTGATCATTAATCATTTTCACATCGTCTCCACCTATCCTTCACTTCTTCTCCTCCTGGGTGTTTATAATTCTAAAGGAAATGGATAATACTATAAACTGCCTTCATTCCCTATATACAGTTCCACATCCCTACCTATGCACTTATATGCAAAGCATATTACTCAGTAGGACAAAGATAGAGAGAAAATTAACAGATTTATAGCAATCCGGCTGAAGATTTGTCTTTATTACTTTGTGTGTATTTAAAACATATTGTATTGTGTATAGGACTAGGGGTGTTCTACTGTGATCTGATTCTCAGGCCTGTTAAGGTTATTTAACAGCTATATAACAGTTAGTCTCAGCTATGATAATATTTTAAATGATCTAATGTTTGTACTTTTATAAGAGAAACTAAACCAGAGTAAAGTGTAAAGAGCTTTGTAAAACATGGTGAAATCTAATTTTACATTCTATTGATGACACATTTTGATCACATTTAGTTATCAAAGAGAAATTTGCATTCCCTCATACATAAGCAAGAGTATTTACACACTAATCCCACTCTTATGCCCCTCAACAGGTTACCAGAGGTAATCTTGATCTTGTGTATATTGATCTCCCTTTAAGAAAGTAGCACCATATGATGTGCAAAACAGTTATATGTGATTAGCCTTTCTGTATAAGAAGGTATTGCTTACTGGCTTAAAATGCACTTTTTTGAATTAGTGTGAACTGCTTGTATTGAAATTATTTTATTAAAAGATTTCAAACATGATTGTCTTACAACAGTAAGTACATTTAGAAAAGCGACTACAGTATGTACTATCTGTAAGCAAACAAAAACGAAATGTCTTTAGACTTCAAGATGAAATAACTCTTTGATGATGCTCTAGAGAATCACCAGTTTTCAGAGGTTTAAAAGTGCTGTACCATTTTATCTAAGATTTTACTGAAAATAAATATATACAATTTGTCAAATAAACTCAAAGGAATCATATCATAGCAAAACACTAAGTGAAAAGTAGTCTACTAAAAACCATAAGGTTAGTCGAGAATTCTCTGACGATTTTCTTGAGAATAAAGTGAATTATTTTTATCTTAAAATAAAAGTCTTATTGACCTTGTTCAAAGAGCAAAGAGTGACAGCTTTGTGGTGCCAGAAGGGCTACCTTAAAGCTCAGTGCTTTTTAGCCATTATGTGTTTTGTTGTTTTTAAATAAACATATGTGGTTCAAGATTGTGCAGTTTAGAGTGACATCCTTTTCTTTTCAGCACAAAAAGGCAATATAATGAACTGAATTTTATTTTCAGGATATTATGCTGTGTTTCATCATTATTAGATTGATGATTATTGTCTGCTGGAGAATTTCTGCAGCAACTGAGTTTGGCATAAAATTTTTGGAGCTCAATATTCTTGGAAGTGAAACGTTTTATTATAATACCTTCCTTTGTGAGGGTACATGCACAATCTTTCAAACTGAAGTGGCAGGCATGTCATTTGCTCTGTTTTGTTTTTACATCCCTGCAGTAATTATACTGTTTATGTATTGAACATTTTTCCCACTGCACAAATACAAGCTCGTGCAATTCAGTCCACGAATGCACAGATGAAGACAAACAAGGTGAAAACCAGCAATAGTCAGAATAGTCAGAAGTCAGAAGGGAAATCCACAAAAGGTTTTAAGGGAAACTTTTTATTAGATTTTTTATAATTTGTAGTACAAACAGAAGGCACTAACATGGAAATGATGTTAATTGGTAGGATAAATATGGTATATTTATCTTAATAGATAAAGTATAAATTAAATACATTTATTTATTTATATAAAAATAAAAAATATTTATATTTAGGGTCAAATGTTTCATCAATTTTGATTGGAAATGAATTGTACAGGTGTTGGCACAATCCTGTTGAAGATTTGTCTATAAATTTACATTTATTTCAAAATATCTTGTAATTGGGCTGAATAAGTGTTAATAAGTGAATAGATAAGTGTTAACCTTCTTGTGACTAGGGGTGTTCTACTGTGTTAGATATAGTCACAGTATCATAATGGATAAGGTCAATGTATATTTAGTGCAGTGTGCAAGCAGGGACTCTGGCAATACTAACTAGGACAGCATGAATAAAAGGGAGAGACAGAAGAAAACACTGACAAGATGGCTATCTGGGAAGTAAAACAACCAGTCATTTCACTGTCAACAACCCTGAGTGATCTGTAAAAGTCCCCTAGATCCGCACCTTTACCTAAAACAAATCTATTTACAGAAGTATTGGTTAAAAAAAAAAAAAAAAAAAAACAGTATTCAGCCGAAATTCAAATCTTATTTGTCACATACACAGTCATACACAGTATGAAATTAAGTAAAATGGTTAAATGACCGCTGATGACCTAAAATTAAAAATAAAAAAAACAAGAGTTTCCAAATAAGAATATAAAGTATGAAATAAGAGGTGTTTTTTTTTTACAAATATAGAAAAAAATAGAAAAAACTTTAAGCAGTAATAAAAATTACATTATGTACAAATAATAAAATAAAAAAGAACTAAACTGGAATCGGAATATAAAAACCATGTCCAGTCATGAGAAAGACAATGTGTAATGTGTAGAATGTGCAGGATAATGTGCAAAGTGAAGTTCAACGTTCAAATTTCCATGGTGGGCCACTTTAAAGATTTTAAGTGTCCATGCCGTATGCCTCTTTGTTCATTGAAAGACATGTGCTCTGGAGGTCAACGAGAGTGTCAAAGTGTGACTTGGTGGTTTCCCCCCCCAACTTGGGGTGAAGTTGTAAAACAGTCCACTTTGTTTACCGGATCACCGATTTACACTCTTGTTTTTGGGGTTTACTTCGAGGCATCTGGTCTTAGCGTGGCTCCAGCCGCAGCAAACTTCCTGTCCCATGCCTTGTGAAGTTTCCTGAAACTTCATTTTACAGACGCTCCTTTATGATCGCAGATCAGATAAGCTTATCGGGGTGGCGACATGCAGGCTGGGAGAGGGGCTCTGGAATGTGATCAATTGATTGCTCTCTTTGGGAGCCCTGGTTATCCCTACAATGAGATGTTTAGACCCTTACTGATGAGTAAATCTAAAGTGTGTCCACGATCATGAGTGGGCCCATGCTGAATCGTGTCAAAAGTGTAAAACACTTATCGTTTCTTTTGTAGAATTGATTTCTGCATTATCAATTTGAATATTAGTCCCCTGTTATAGCAAAACAGTCTCAGGAAATCAGGGTTGTAAAGGTTTATTACACCTTCAGCAGTTCTGTGAACTCTTCAATAAAGTCTGGAGAGTATTTTGGAGATCTGTAAATAATGATGAACAGAATACATGGAGCAACTTTCAGCAACATCCCTAGATATTCAAAAGAGAAATACTGAACAAATGACACTTGCTTGCATTGATAACCATCTTTAAATAGAGCAGCTACACCTCCACCTCTCCTAACAGTTCTGCAGACACTCATGAAAGTAAAGTTAGGAGGGGCTGTTTCATTTAGGACTGTTGCACTGCAGCTATCATCTAACCAAGTTTCATTAAAAAACATAAAATCCAATTTGTTCGTGGTGATCAAATCATTGATTAGAAATGATTTATTTTTTAGCGAGCGAATATTTAAAAATGCTAACTTGATGGCATTACTTTTTGTCCCCACAGTAATCTTAGTTTGTTGCATAACAGGTCGGAGATTAGATCGGTCAGCTGTACGGTTTAAGAAGGCCTTGGGCTTTCTATCACGTGATAAAACAGAGATGGAGAAAGCTACAGGCACACTGGGTTCCCGCTAGTTCTGTAAACATTTGTAAATGTTACTGCTATCGTAGCAGGGAGCCGACACACATCACTGAGAGCTGCTATCTATTTGTTTTATTTCACCTAGACCAGATGGAGGAGGGGAGTTCAAGCCTTGGCGCTGTGGCAGCGGTCGTCGGTAAAGCTGTTGTGCCAAACGGATGTGCGGTCGGACATCTGTATCATATTAGTGTGCTCTAATCTATGGTCTATTCCTCTCCGCCTCGATTTCAAGCTGTTCTTCATTTTCTTTCCTAATTAGCGCTTGAACGATAATCAGCTGGAAGACGAACCTGCCGAAAGTGGGTTAATGAACACTTTCCAAGAGTTACAGAGTAACCTGTGAACTTATCAGCAAACACTCTTGCAAATGAACCTCAGACTTATCTCTCGGTTTCTGCTCATCGCTTGCCAGATTGCACACGATCTCAGTTTCCGGAGAGTGTGATCCTTACCTGCTGTTTGAGCTGATGCACCAGTCGGTCTTTCTCCCTCTTCAGCAGAGCCACTTCATCCTGAGTCTTCTTCTTTTTAGAGGAGGACAGCTCCAGGAGGGCGATGTTGGCGTCCTT
Organism: Heterobranchus longifilis; assembly: GCA_028570985.1. NCBI lineage: Eukaryota > Metazoa > Chordata > Actinopteri > Siluriformes > Clariidae > Heterobranchus > Heterobranchus longifilis. The sequence goes on from JAOVVB010000015.1 coordinate 15,247,070, forward strand.
CTCGCTGATGGCCGCCAGTAGCGCCTCCTGTCTGTGTAGAGGAAGAAAAAAAAATTTACTTTGTCAATAATTTCATCCACTCTAAAAAAAAAAAAAAAAAAAAAATACACTACATATTCTTTTTAGTTTTCATATTTACTCATGAATATGTTTAAATACATCAAACGAGCTTAAATGATGGAAGCAAAAATGCTGAAGTTTGTGTTCTTTTTAGCGTAGTGGCACTGAACACAAAATTCTGGTCGACTAATGATGCCCCCCTGCGCAACTCCAGGGCAACCTTTAGAGGAGGAACGAAGCTGAGTCCGCTCCCGACCAAAGAAACACTTCTCAGAACACTGAGAATATTGAAAAATGCTTAATTACAGTATAAAATCCCCCCTTAAAAGAACCTCTTTTTTTTTTCAAGTGTAGGTGAACATTAAAACTATAACCGTCTATTCTGAATTTTTTTTTTCTGGTTTAGAAATGATTGGCACCACACAAACTAACAGCAGAAGTGAGTCACTTCCTATCATGTCTACAGGTGGGGGAGACGTGCTGAAGATCCGGGTCCACTCCTCCATACAGAATATTCATAGCTCCTTCATATCCTTATGTTTCCGTGTGTGTGTGTGTATTGTCCTCTGCTCTGAATTGAGCTGAAAACATAGTACTGAACATGAAAGACATTCAAACAACATTTCCTGAAATTAATGACCTCAGATGACGACGCAGAATCCAAATGTTTTGATGAAAACACTACTACTCTTTAAGAATTACTTTTCTTTTAGAAACATTTTATTTTCTTTCAATGAAAAAACAACAATGGCTATATATATATATTTTTTTTTCAATACGTCTAGAGCTGGCCCACACAGCCAGAACTGTATTAGCGGGCTTCAGAATCGTCGGTACGAGCACTGGGGTCGGGTTCAGTTACAGAAACTGAGAGAAAGCGCAGCGACATGCTGCTCACCCTGCCTGACAGCGGAGATGGAAAAAGCTGATAGTCGAGGCAGGGGAACGTGTGCAGCGGCCGTGGCGGCCATGATGACTTCCAGAGTACGAGCGGCGAGGCTGAGAGAACACTGTCAGCTCAGTGTGTGTCGAGCTGATCCACCCTCTCCTGTTTTCGATCACAGCAGGCTTCTTCTGACTTTTTCCTCTCCTCACACTTTTCTGCTTCACTTCTTTCCCTCTCCGTTTCTAGTCCTGACCTTTGTTCCTCACTCTCGATGTAGCCTGTGTATGAACTGCTTTCCCTTCCTATACTCACTCTCTACTTGGTCAATGCTCGAGTCAAATATGTACAGCTTTGAGACTAAAATGTAAAAAAATGGCAAAACTGTGTGTGCATACGATGCATTCCAGTTTTCACACACACACACACACACACCTATAGCGTCCAGAACATGCACTGATCTCCTTTGAACAGTTGATATTGAGATGTATATCTGCTACTTCTGCTCTGTAAACCCTTCATAACGGCTCTAATCTGAGCTGCTGTTTGTTAATTGATGATTTCTGAGGCTGGTGACTCTAAATGAACTTCTCCTCTGCAGCAGAGGTACCGTTTTGGTCCTGCTTTCCTGTGAAGGTCTTCATGAGAGACAGTTTCATTATGGTGCTTGATGGGTTGTGCAAATGCACTTAACACAATACTGTTCTTGTAAGAACCGTTTCAGAACAGCTGACCTTTGGGTCTTTAAGTAAAAACTGACTGTTGTTGTTTATTCTTAATTACATAATCCCATAAGTCTTATTTCATAGTTTTGAAAAAGAAATAAAATCTAGAAAGTATGAAATAAAATCACTGAACACAAAACACTGAATTAAAAGGTGTGTCCAAACTGGTACTGTATACACACAGACACGCGCACACACATTTACTGACTGAAAGTCAGTTACTTTGGGTCGTTTGTAAAACACACCCAATGGATTTTGATGAACTCCTCCTATGGTATTTATATGATCAGCAACAAACCGGGCCTGTGCCCACTGTGCCCTTTGACTTTCTGGTGTGCCCGGGTGGCGATGGCGAAGGGTGCTTGGGCCCACTTATCATTGCTTGCAACTATATTTGATAATTAAATGTTACAGTATTCAATTCACCTGGTGATGGTGTTTGTACATGCTTGTATACTCTTGTACAACTACCTGGAGCTGACACACACCCACACACACCATTAGACTGATGAGCAGACAGTGAGACGTTTCTATGCCTGATACCATGGACATCAAATGTGGAAATGAAAGCACACACATACAATGCTAAATCTGGATTCACACACGCGGTACTGAGTACACCGCGGCCATGCTGATTAACTACGCCTTGTTAACGCCGTGTAAACACGCAGGGAACACAGAGCATCTATTCCCTCACACACGCCTAAACAAGGTTTATCCTCGTCACTTTTTGTGGCCGGCGGATTTGATTAATCCTACATTTGTTTGAGTTTAATCATTTCAACCATCAAACAAAGTAAAAATATGGTGGTGTATACAGACCCACACACACACACACACACAGGCTACCCAGTGCTGCCTAAACCACTGCGCTGTAGTGTAAACTAATAAATGAGCTCTGGTGATGTTCCAGCAGGCTCCTCACCACCGGCACGTTCTCTCAGAACCGCCTTTTAATACACTGACCTCCTCACTAGCAACACTCATTATGGTCAGCTCCAGACCACAGGCACCAGCTGGCCTCACGTACAGACAGTTCACTCAGGATAAATGTCGCTCCGCTTCGGCTCCACAGCCTCCATGTGCAATCACGATCCTGCAGCTAATGCTAAAGACTGATAAAAACAGTTGAAGGAGGAATAAAAGGACGGAAATTCATTCGACGCGGGAGACGAGAATACAGTGAAATTAATTCCTCTGCATTTCCTTACTTGTATTGCAATCTAGAAAACTTGTACCAGATTATAAATATATTTATATATAATAGAACTGAAGAGAGCAGGGTTCGGAGGAGAAAAAAATGACAGAAAAAAAATATATACAGTAAAGCCCTGCGTCTGAGGAATTTTCCCCAGACGACAGTTTGGATTTGTTGTCTTTCATTATCAGGCTTCATTTGCATGGAATTGAGAAAGTTATAATTAAAATGTTGCCTGTCGCTTTATCAATCATTCGCTGCAGCTCTGTGTGACACGCACAGGAAATGAAAGCTCGCTAGTAGCTAGTGCGAAAATCTAAGCTAATAAAGAAAAAAAACTTTGTTCATATTCAAAATTATTTAATAATCACCACCACTGTTGTAACTGCTGTTGTTTTATTGCATATTTTTGTTATTCGTTACGCATTTATTCTTATTCAGTTTTTTCATTTTTATTTCTTTTAATATTTTCTCCTTATTATTGTAAAACACCTTTATAAGAATTAATTTGGATTGTTTAAAGCATTTACAGCTTGTGCTCTATTTTTATGTTTACTTTGTTTTTACTGTATGTACAGCACGTTACAAATTCTTATTATAATAACAAATATTACATTAAAACCTTGTTACAAACCTTCCTGCAGAGACCTTAAGCAACTGAAGCGAAGTAGACTGATGTTTTTCCTACAAGTAACATTTAATTTAATTGACCTTTTGGTTGTACAGTAAGTTCAATCAGAACATGTTACACACCAACAAGGTCACCTAGCCTAATACTGAGACTAAATGGCATGTGTGTTTCAAATCAGAACACAGTTATGAGAGTAAAAATATCCCTTTATTTCTCTATATAATCCTTTCACTAGTGCTTGTATACCATCAAGGTAGAAAGTTCTCTCAGTACGCCGGAGCCATGACCAGACTCGCGTCTGAAACGCCGGCCTCCCAGGAACTCCTTTAATGGCCCAAACATGTGGAAATGTACTTAAGTAACAAGTCACCCTGGTCTTATTTCTGTTTTATTGTTTTACAGCTTAAACACGGTCCAAAGACTTTCGTCTCCATGTTCGCATCCCGTCCACAGAAAATTAATTTCTAAAAAATCTTAAGACTCCTTTTTCTTCACAGATTCAAAAAACTCTTCTGCTTCCTCTTATTATTATTATTATTATTATTATTTTATATACACATTTGTTCTTGAGAGTTGAGTTTCACGAAAGACTGTAATTTTAAAATCCTTTTTAATTGGGAGACTTGTTCATGGTAATGCTTGCTCTACCACTTAATCGTCCTCCGTCCTGCGATCTTTGAGCTAAAGTGACTCAGACTGTTGCTTTGTTGACTTTGTATTCAAGTGTAAGCTTAAGCAGCGGTTCCACCTCATCAGCAGTGAACATAACCTTTGTTTGTCTTGATGTTTGTCTCCTTTACAGCTCAATGTGCTGATTTTTATATTACGTGATATTGTGAGTGTTTTCAAAGCTGGTTTTGTTTTGCATTTCGATTTGGAGCTTTTCTTTCTTTCTTTTTTTAATTATTATTATTTTTTTAATAGTGCGATAAAATGAAATCAAACAAACAAACCATACACGTGAACATGGCCTCGATTTATGAGCCGTGTCCTTTAATCCGTATGCTTATGCAGATCAGTCTCTTACTCTGAGATGCTTAATAAATACAGCTCCTTGTCTTGGAAAAAAAAAAAAAGAGGAAAGTGAGAGAAAACAGGGTCGTGAAAGTTTCTGGGAAGTGTTACTACTGCTCCGAAGAGGATAGAAAAATGAAGTGTTCGGGGTCAACTAGCTCTTCACCCGCCATTAACGGCTTAACGAGAGAAGTTCTCGATCTCTCCACGCTGCCCATCTGTGTGCTAAACTCTCATCCATTCCAGTCTTGTTTCTCCCTCACTATATCTCTCTCTCTCATCTTGTTTTCCTTATACAGGCTCTGCACCGTTTAAAACAATATGGCTTTTAGTTCTGTTCCCTCTGACGCGTAGTGTAATGAGGAGTTATCGTGCAACATTACAGGAAAAAAACAATCAGGAGCAGCTTTTCTCATGCTCACTTTATTAGAAAATACTGAGCTAATTTAAACAGACACTTTCCCCCCCACATTTTACACATACTGTAGGAAAGCATCTAACCCATCATAGATGAGATTTTGAAATTCTTGAAAAAGACAGGAAGCCTAAACTATCCTTTAAAAAATACTACTACTTCTGTTATATTCCAGCACAATAAAGGTTTCATGGCGGACAAAACTACTTTTTTAGTTTTTGCAATTCTGATTAAAATCTTATTGAATCAGCAGCCATGCACATATTGCAATCTGTATTCTGAACAATTTCAGATAGAATTTAAGTGAAAACGTAGCTTCTGTCAACCTCAACGTTCAGAAGCTCAGTTTGTGAACGGGCTGCAATTTAATCTATTTTAAATTATGCATTACAAAAAAGCAAATATAACCTTACAACGAAGACCTAAAATCTAAAGGTACAGTATGATAACTAAAATATTCTAGGTTAAATAATAATAATAAAAAGATTCAATTATAATGAATTATTTTTCATTTAACGTCTTACAAATGTAAAAAGAAGGAAAAAAACAGCTGAAAAAAATTTACGCAGAAAGTCTCTTTTTATTTTTATTTATACAAGACATAAAAGAACTAAAGTTATGAAAAAGGAGAAAAAAACGCCGGCTGTACTGTACTGAGTCCAAAAGAAGGTCGGGTGTGAGGCATGCGTCTGCTCATACTCGCTTTAATCAGTACAAAGTTCTTGACATTTACATAAACACTTGTTCTGATTGAGAGTAGAAAATGAGCTGATATTATATCTTTATTTAAATTTCTCAAAGCACTAAAGATACGAGCTAATTTTTCTACTTTTGCTCCTGAACAGAACGAGCGTTTATATAAATGTCAAGAACTTTGTTCTATTACACTTTGTTTTGACTTTCTAATCTGTTTAAACACTTTCTGAAGTCGGAAAAAATGTAATAATAATAAAAGCGCCAGATTAAACCAACAGTTCATCATAAAGGTTGTTTAAAGAGAAGAATTACAGAAAAGGCAAACGGCCAGATTTAGTCTAAACATAATCCTGTATATATAATCCTGGTATCAACAGAGATTTAAAGTCTAGTCCTGCTTTTCTCACCTCGTTTCACTCGGACGATAATTTGGGCTTGAGGAATTTGGAAGAAAACCAATAAGCTCTGAGGGAAGAGTCTGTATAGAGTCTGTAATGCGTTATCAAGGGAATCAATCAACGAGTTCTACCTGATACTGCCTCATTTAGCAGATAAAAACAAAATATACTGCAGCTGGGTTCAGAATGTTGGAGTAGCACCAGCACATAAAATATATAAAATAAAATGTAATAATAAAACCCGAACTCACGCCGATATAACTCACTGGGACTTGATTTTACGGGGTGTGTACAGGACATGCAAGTGTGTGGGAGCACGTGAGAGAGAGGTAAAGGAGGAATGTGTTTAGGATCTGCTGTTAAATAACTGGTCGTCGACTTTCAGGAGGTTTTAAACCCTTCGGAGGAATCATGTGACGTGTTAAAGGACGCGTTTTTCTCTTTAAAAACTAATAGTGACTCATGTTGAGCAATAAATTCCACTGTGGAGTCCGCCTGACATCACGATCGTTTTACGATACAACACCTCTAAGTGTGACACTTCTTAACTTTCATCTGCTATGCCAGAAAAGATGGCAAGAACTACGTAAACCGCGAGGTGGCGGCTTGAACTATTACTTATCTGTGTACTAATTCTCAAATCCGATTGGTCAGAAGGTATTGGACTGGAATTAATTATGTCGATTTTATGTGATCAGATACACGGACAGACAGACAGACGTTATTGTTCCTGAAGGAAATTTTGATTTAGATGTACACTGGATATATCATAATTTTATTTATGTGTAGCATCTTTAGGTAAAATTTAAAGTTTGTAGTGGCTCCTCCTTTCATAGATTTCATGTGAAAAATAACTGATGCATGGCTGAGCTCTTCTGTGAAATTAATACAGTTGATATAATTAATAGATTTCATGTTAAAATTAATGTATTATGTCTGCTGTGTGCAAGTTTTTTTTTATCATAAATTCCATCAGTTTATGCATGTGCTTTGTGGCCTCTAGATTCTCTGATTAATTCTTAGCATTTTTTATTTGTAAATAAATATTTTAGGAGAATAAAAAAAATTAATAGATTAATTATTGAAATTATAGCTACTATTTTTTGGCATGTTTACCAAAGGACCAATTAAGATTATATATAATTTATAATTAAAATAATTACTATATAAACCATAAAAATAATAGGTAGACCAATTGAAAACCGATAGATAGATAGATAAATTTGTTCATTTAAAAATTAGTTTCAGCCCTATTTTCAGTAACTAAAAAAAAAAAAGGGGGGGGGGTCAAAGATTACATGAATGCACACATTAATTATAAAACATCATTTTGACGGTAACAGCCTGCGCAGAGACTTGTATGATAAATGCTCAATATATATGCTGTCTCGAAGTTTAAGATTTACAGTAGGGAAGGAGTCTCCAGTGTCAGGACCTGGTACAGTCTTCAGCACAGACCATTTCTCAGTTACATGATAAGATTACATGCACTGCTGACTTGTTCACTGTACTGTTACGCAAAAGAAGCATACCATGTCTATAACGAATACTTTTTTAAGACAAGGCTGTTGTGGTGTAAGAAGAATAAAACACTTTAGGATGTGTCGTTAGTAGAAAAGAATCACTTTAGTGGTTCTGTAACAGTTTCTCCTGTTTGCTTGACGTGGTTGATTAATTTGTTAAAACAGAATGCCTCGAAGCGTGCTATTCTATACATAGTATGTGTGTCTGGGATAAGCGTAATATATGATCTGTAGATCTTTACTTTCTCAGTCATCAGAAGACACACACACACACACACACACACACACACACGCAAAGTGTTTTAGCGAAACAAAAAAAATATATTAGCACTATTAGGGCACATACGGGCATGGAAAAAGTTCACCTCAGCCCTTTCACATACACACACACTCATGTCCACACACTTCATACCCTTTGCCCTCCGAGGAACTCAGCACTTATCAGCTCTTCTTCCTGAGGCTGACAGGCCAGCCTTAATTAACGCTGATAGCAGCAGACCAGCGCATCTCTGCCTCTCCCAACCACACACACAAGTCTATCTCCAGCAGCCCAGCCTCCCATGGGAACAATTATACACACACACACAGACACACACACACAGACAGGACAGTATTGTGTAGATCATATCATCAGACTGTGTGTGTGTGTGTCTGTGTGTGTGTGTGGGAGAGAGACACAAAGTGAGAGAGTAACTATGTAATTCTTGCTGCCTCTTGCATCTTGTGCTCGGTACACAAAATAAACGGTAATGGGTTTGCGTTTTATTTCAACTGTCTTTCAAGAGACTCTTACGAAACGTGTTTCGCTGCACGAGGTTTTACAGCATTATTAAAAAATAAGCTGCTTTTAAACTGCAAATGAGTCCAAATCAAAATGTTGGGGAGAATTACTCAGCAACGGACCGGGACGATCCCTGGTACGATTCCCGTAAAAAATAAATAAATAAATTACAGCGGGCTCGTGTGTGAGAACAGGGAAGACGATAACGTACATGAGGTCTCGTTCTGGTTGACTGCGGTGCCGAGGTGGAAAGTAAAAAAAAAAAAAACAGAAGGTGGGGGGGGAGCGAGGTCTTAGAAAATGAGTGTTACTTAGAAATCAGGGATGGTGGACTCCATGGCAAGGATGAAACTTTTTAACAGATGAATGATAGAATCAGAAGGATTGTTTATGTACACGTTAGCAGAATATGATGTAAAGGAGATATGTGTGATGAAAATAAAAGAATCTTCACTGTACTAAAATCTGAAAACAAGATCATTCTTAAGGCCTTTAATTTATAAAAGGTCATAATAAACAAAAACAAAGATGTATTCTTACTGCAATACTGCAAAATCGCTTATGAAAGAGTAGCTGAACAGTGCTTAAATGGTTAAGCACTGTGCAGCTACAGTTAACCCAGTCGTAACCAGACTTCCACGCCATCCTTGAAACAAAGCCGGAACAAAACTGGTCAAGTTATGCTGGTGAAGTTTTATGCTTGTGTTGGTCACACACACATTTAGAGAAGTGTTACACCTACAAAAGTAAAGTAAAGGAAGAGCGTAGGAAGAGGAGCGGTCGGGTGACGAATGCTTCAGATGAGCTAGACGGAGCTTGACCACGGATGCGTGCCATAGACACGCGCCATTTGCATTCACTGGAGCCTTTGGAAGTGCTTGTTCCTATGGCAACGCGTTGTGGGAAAAAAAAAAAAACAGCTGGTGCTGCTAACCCAATACACGAGAGGGAGACGGCGAGGGTGCGACTGTAGTACCTTCCTGGGAAATAAAGCTCATGAAGCAGATCCACCTGTGGAAGCCATTACAGAAACAGATGGAGAAGAAAAGATGCATCCCGATCTAGGGGAGTGGAGACATGAGGCTGAGGGAAAAAACACGGATGGAGAACATGGAAGCTTAGCCATGGGACCCAAAACAAAGGATTAAACATGTCAGTGAGACGTACGGTCCTTAAGCCAGCCTCCCAACGTTGTTGGCCAAATGCAGCAGCTTAGCGGGATATGCAACTTATGGCTTATGACATAACTACAATGTGGTTTATTGAGATGTTTTTGCTACAGCTGGTCGGCTTAAGAATTTCCACTGTAAATAACATGTCAAGGACAAAGACTATAATTTATAAAGAATGGTGACTTTCCGCTGAAATACCACTGCTGTGTTAAATTAAAGTCAGTTCAAATTGCACAAGTTCAATGGTAGTTAAGAACGTAACTGTAGACTCTGTGATCTGTGTTCAATAATTAGTTGCTGGAGCATGCACATGATATGACTTCAGCCCATATGTTCCTGCCGCATTTAAATGCACACCATAGTAAGAATGGGTCTGTGCCCAGCAGGAGAGTGGGGACTGCTTTTCAGAGAACGCTGTTTGAGTGGATGTATACAAAAAATTTAAGTAGTCATAGAAAGAACCATGTCCAATTAAGAACTGATCTCAGACCCAGACATCCTGCCCGCATATTAACTATTAGCTGTCCACAAGAGAATACTGAAAGCTGCAAACTGTTTGGTAATCCATCCTAATGTATTCTAAGACTCTCATGAATGTGGCTTTTATTGGTTAAAAACATTGCAGGAGCAGAAGGGACTGGTCAAAGTTTGGCAGTGTGGGTGGGATTGATCCAAGTTCCTTTAATAAATGAATGTGATTGATCAAATTTTCTGAAGGAGAAGGTGGGATTGGTCAAACTTTCGGCAGAAGCAGGACAAAATGGTCCAGGTTTCTGCAGGAGAGGGTGGAATTTGTTAAACAGCAAAGATTGGTCAAATGTCCGGGAGCAGGGACTGGTCAATCTTTCTGCCGGAGTAGGGATTGATTAAACTTTCTGCTATAGTAGGGATTGGTCTAAATTTCGGCCGGAGCAGGGACTGGTGAAAGTTTCTGGCGGAGCAGGGACTGGTGAAAGTTTCTGGCAAAGCAGGGATTGGTCAAAGTTCCTGCCGGAGCAGGGATTGGTCAAAGTTTCTGCCCGGAGCAGGGATTGGTCAAAGTTTCTGCCGGAGCAGGGATTGGTCAAAGTTTCTGCCGGAGTGGGAAGGATTGATCACACTTTCTGCAGTAGTCAGGGTTTCTTTCAAACTGGACTAGGACTTTAAAAACATTAATATATCTCATGGACATGGACAATTCATAGTTAGCATAAAAATGCTTTCATATATTATTGACCAGTAACTTTTCTTGTATTTGCCAATATACTCAATACTATAGCTTCTTGCTTAAATGGGGTATGTGATTCTTGGCCATGTTTATTGATGCAAAGTACTGGATTATCTAGTGACAGGTGATGGCTTTCTTCTTTCTTTGTAAGTCTGGGGTAATCAGATGAACCAGATGAAAGGTAAATTTCTTGACTCATAACAGTGGTTAGAGTTTGGGTGTCCTTAGTGACCAGATTGGTAATGAAGGGCTTCGATTAGGGTGAAGAAATATTTAATGAAATTTCTTTAACAGAGCTATATTTGGAGAGAGATAAGCTGAGCAGGCCACCTCCCTTTAATCATTCTTGTCGGGAGAAAAATGAGCAGAAACGGCGATGAAAGCATATTACCAAGTTGCTGATTTATGCAGCTCAAAGGCAAATTCTACCTAGAAACTGAGTGGTCTGTGTGCAAGCGGTCAGCAATGTATTAAATTGAAGACACTGCTGAGGAATGATGACCATAGTCTCTCAGCTTGTCTTTGTGGCCTTGGCTGGGTATTATCATGTCTGCCATAAAACATCATGCAACAGAATGTCTAGATATAGAGTACAGAGGCCCCGTTCCACTCTGAAGACACTGATATATCCTCTGTGGCTAGGAGTACAAGTGTAGGATAAATGGCAATTCTCTTGCCAAGGTAAAAATTTAAAACTTGCTAGCAGCACACTTCAGGCTTGATACTGACAGACTGGTTTTCGACTTTTTTTTTTATTGCATTACAAAACCCTTTCCTATGAAGTTAACCAGGCTGGCACAGTCTGTAAGCAATTCAGGAATTATGTGGTCTCCTTTATTACATAAATATTGTTATGGAGGTAACGTTTTTCTTACGCTTGTCAATGTGATAAAGATCCTCAAGACCAAATCGTGCTCATGTAGATCACATTTACAGGCTGGTTGGATAAGCAAGTGGATAGATCACGAGATGGTTTTGTAAACAGTAACTGGGGTATGTGTGGGACGAGGATACCACAGACCGAAATGAAATGCCCCCGGGCAGCACCGGCCACAGCCTAGTTTCCACCAGCACACCACACAGAATGCTATAAAACAAACACAGACGCCCTTCATAAAACCGACAAGCTACCAGACCTGGAAAGCCGGAGGTGCATATCTACACCAGCGATACACCTCGAACAACTCCAGCTGATGACTTGAGCCTGGTTTAAGGCTTCATGAAGCAACCTGCTGCTTTCCTCATTGGACCGGCGTTATTTATGACTGCAATGGAGAGGTCCTACACAGGCCTGACTTTAGCCCTGTCAGTCTTTTACTGCTCTTCTTTATGACTGTCTCTTTTCCCCCACTGCCAGAGATGGCAGTATTTCAGACCCTTTGTTAAGGGAGAGCCCTTACATCTGACTTTAGCACATCTGTGAATGACATTCAACTCCCTGTACGTCCTCATCCCCCAACCCTGAGCATTGTTAACCCGTCTGTCGTAAATGTGCAGATAAGTTTCATAACATATTTTAATAAAATATTACATGGTACATAAAACCCAACATGCATGGCAGTTTTATCCACAGAATGTTGTAAAACTGGGAGATGAAGCAGTTAATCTTTCCCAATGTTCATCGCTGGGATTTCACACTTTTTACAGCATTGCTTTTCCCGCCCAAAGTTAGCTCCCCTGCTAACTTTCAATCTCTTGCAGCTTTAGGATAATAGATTTACATGATTCTGTGACCCTTCCATTAACAGAGAGCAAAAGAAGCAACAATTCCAGCTAGACAAAATGCATCCTTCTGCCTCACAAATTATGCATTGGGTGTTCATGCAACTATTACATGGAGATCATGATTCCTGATGTGTCTACCAGTAATTTACACCATTTTCATTCAGATAGTCAACTCAACACACCAAACCAAATATAAAAATCACAAAAAGACTGAATTACCGTCTAGTCCAATTCATGGGGAAAGAAAATACCTAGCATAAGAATAGACAGAAAAATTTTTATTCAAATAAATTTTTAAAATAGTAACAAGAAAAATATCTGGAAACCATAGCATTTTGAAATGAGTCAATCCTCAGCAAACACCACAAACCCAATGTAAGCCCAGGGAAAGACTAAATGCACTCACTATGCACTAAATCCATTGATGTTTTCTAAATTGTGGTACAGTATAATTTTATTTAAAGACAAACTAACGACAAACATTACTAGCCAACGTTTGCCAATAATGTCCTGGGTTTATTGTCCTGGGTAGTTAAGGATTCACACTTTCTGTCGAATGCACAGACAGACTAAACACTGGAAAAGAAGAGTTTAATCCCTGGGGTCTGTGATAAAGACAGACACAAATATCAAAAGCATGCGACAGAAAATAAATGGAGATGAGATAAGGGGGAAATCTAACAGATTGTGTAGGAAGACTAATTTGAAGTGCTGAATGTGTCCAGGTAATCAGGTTACACTTGGAAGAAAAAAAAAAAAAAAAAAAAAGGGAGAGAG
>JAOVVB010000015.1:15261525-15286378 GCA_028570985.1 Heterobranchus longifilis
AGTGTGTGGCGTTAATAATTAATACTAAATTATACTGCATCAAAACAACAAAAACGTATACGAAAAAAATTATCAAACGTGCGTAAAAACAAGCAGCAACATCAGAAAATAATAATAATATTTTTTTTAAAGTAAAAGAGCAAATTAAACACACAAAGAAAATGCATTATAAATAATAATACTCACAGTAATAAAAAAAAGTGGTTCTTACCTGTTTCGTCATGGAGTCGATTAACCGTACATAAAGATCCTGTTCTGTTCTGACGCCTGTGGGAAATGTTTCATTCAGTCAGCGCCATGGCTTTGCCACACTTTATTTATATTTTTCTTTTCCTCTTCTTTCTTTTTTATTTTATTTAGTATCACATGAAAGCTCACACCGAAAATGTGCACGACGCTCAAACTATTTCAAATAAGAAATGCACCTAAGAATTTCAATTATAATTTGTAATGTAACGGAGCATTTTAAACTTCCATAATAAATATCCTGTTCATATCATGTTCACTATAATTGAAAAGAAATTGTTATTCATTACGTGATACTGTTATTAGTATTATTGTGTTATTTATTGTTGGATAATAGTATTATCTTTAGCAATCCTTGTTGTCAGTATCAGGATGGAGAAGTTGGACTTACCGTTGCTGTATAAAAGCTGTAGTTTATAATGTATCCCATTGTTAGTTTTTTCGCTGTTTGGTTCCTGAAAATAAGCACGGGTGGCAATCAGACTGATGTTTTCTGCATTTTGTTTCAATTTTGTATGTGCTTTAAAATATGCAAGGTCTTGTTTTGCTTTGGAACTATGCATGTCCACTAAATTAATGTGTCAAACTTTATCTATGAAAATATCAAAATGTATAGACTATGTTATAATTCTATAAACAAGTATTATTAAGCAAATTTAAAGCTGGTGTGGGATAAATAATTTTCGAGCAGAAGATTGCAGTATAATAATCGCGTTTACAATTTTATACGGTGGTGCACAATTTTACTATAAATTATTATGACATGCTAAAATATTCACATATATGTTTTTTACATGTAGGAAAATGTGTATACTAAAATTTCTGTGATCCTCCGTTCAAATCAGAACTCTTTTGGCGCATGTGCGTAAAGTTCTGTGAACTTAAGATGGGGAAAATATCAAGATCTTGCGCGGCATTTTTCCCCCAAAAAAGCGGCGCTTACTTTCTCCTTTTCCACAAAGTCCACAAAAGCTGTCCTTTCGATCTCTACGGGCTGACCCTGTCTGTCGTACAGAGCCAAGACGAAGTGGAAAAAATTGGACTTCCTCAGATTGGACGGCGGCTGTTTCTCGTAATGTGCCCGCGCCAGACCCACTCCGCTGCGGGGGAAAGAGATGACAAACCGAGGTCGGTTAAACAGTAGGGACAGAGGGAGCAAGGGAGCAAGGGAGGGAGGGATGGATACACACGAAATAGATATAGTATCAGGAAGAGAAAAAAACAAGCATCTAAACTGGTGGAAAGTGACCGAGAGAGAATTCTTGATTTGTCACTTAAACAGTAGTAATATGATGTAATGAGCGGCGGAGAGAAGAGGTGCACGGGGAGACCGTAATTGATACATGGCATAAGTGGGGATTTAGGGTTGGTCTGAGAAATGCATGAAAAAAAATCGGGATGATTTGGCAGACGTACCTTTGGGCGGCTGTGTTAGCATCCACCACCCCGGCCGTGTGCATCCATGATCGGACGGGGTTCATGCCGCTGCCCAGCGGCTCCTCTTTCATAGTCGTCCCCCCTCTCGGTATATTCTCCTGAATCCCAAACATTAAAGCGGCGTGCGCAAAAACCAGCTCCAGCCGATGAGGTCAAAGCGAAAATCGAGGGGGAAAAAGGAAGCGTCGTTTCTCCACTAGTCTCTCGCACTCGGATCTCTGCGAGAGTTTGGTCGTGATTTGTTGAAGAAAAAAACAAAACAAAACAGAAACAAGCCCAGTTCACAACAAGTCTCGGCTCCTTCAGCGCGTCCTGTGTTGGCACGACATGGGCGAGTGGAGGATTCTCTGTCAGGATCTCTCAGCGGCTTGTTTGGATCAGGATCCCGTTGGAGAAGTCGTCGAAATACCTGGATGATGTTTTTTTCTTTTCTTTCTTAAAAAAATCAGTTCAACATGTCTTGTAACTTTGCGCTGTGATGATGCTCTCAGGCTCGTGTCATCATCCCTACAGGAAAAAAAAAGCTTCAGGACACTGCTGAATCGACCACTTTCTGGCAAGCCGCTTCAGCTCCAAAAGACAAATAAACGGGAAAAAAACTATGATTTAGCGCGGAGGTGTTCCCGGACGCGGGAGAGAGCTTGATGAGGGGGGCCTTTAGCGTCTCTCGGAATGGATGGAAGCGTACAAAACTCAGCCCTCTATCCCCTAGGACTGAAGCCTTTCCCGGGAGCCAAAACTCTAGACCCGCGGGATCCGCACTGTCAGAGCGATGACGCGCTGTGGGCGGGGTTTTGACCATATATGGAGGAGAAGGGGTCTGACATTTCCGGTCGCTGGCGTTGCCCAAGTAGCGCGTGAGTGAGTACACATATCCACACACTACAAGCAGACAGCAAGATGCACTTTCTATTCACCTTTTCAAGATATTAACGTGCTCAAGTTAATCAAGGGAATCATCCGAAAACATACACATGCTTTTGCATGTAATCCACCAAAAATACTCCGTTTTGTATTTGTTTTTTTATTTAGAATAAATGCGCAAAACTAACACAGTTTGGTAAATGACTTGCACACAAAAGGAAATAAATGTTATGAATTGTGATAGGTGAAAAATGGTTGAACATGGATTTATTAGCGCTTCAAGAGCTCGGATAAGGAGGGCATTTAGGGTTAGGTGCATCCATGCACACGGTGGTTCACATGCAGAATAAAATCATTTGTTGGCCCCTTGTCATCCGCTCAATCACCGTGTCGTGCAAATGACAGTGACGGATATCTCAGATGCCTAATTGGCCCCAGTGTCGCTATGAAAGTCAAACGGAGCGGGAGTAGCAGGTTTGAGGCGCACCAATCGATAAAAAGACTGAATTCTATTTCAAAATCACACTGTCTGTTTGATAATTGCGGATTTATAACTATAAGTAAATATCCCCCACTAAAATGGCTGAGTTGATCCTCTCCATGAGAGCGCGATGCGCAGCTGAAGTCGAAGTTCAAACTGAAGAATAACACGCGCACCGATCGTAGGCTGCAAAGTGTTCAAAACACACCAACACACACTAACATTCTCGCTCTTCTTCTTCTTCTTCTTCTCACAAACACATATCCTCACACACGTGCCGAGTCGCGCACAAATGCTCAGAAAAACCGCGATGCTTTTTTGCAAATCGCGCTAAAACTGCATCTGAAAACTGTGGAAGGACTCGAGGGATCCGCTGCGTCCACCCTCTCGCTCTATGAGCCCTTTTTCCAATAAACAGAGCGTTTTAAGGACAATAATGCGCCCATTGCTTATTTAGTTTTGTGATATGGGAGTGTAAGGTGTTTCTTTTCTATTTTTTGCCACTTGGCAGGGTGTGTATTGATGTTAATATTTTAATGAATGGTTGAAAAATCGAGACTCCGATGTGGGTTATCTGGGGAGCCGGAGCGCAGCGCACTGGAGGGAGGGATGCGGGGACGGAGAGGAGAAAGAGAGAAAGAGAAGGAGAGATGTGTGTTTTAGAGTGTGAGAGAGCAATCTGTTTGTGCTGGTGTTTGGGGGTTAATGACTATTGCTAAAGATAAGTGAATTATCAAAGTTGTTGCTCGCCTGAAAAAGTCTATTACTTGCCTGGTCGTCCAGTTAAATCCGTAAGTAATAAAATTATATTATATAAATTTATTATTATTATTATTATTATTATTATTATTATTATTATTATTATTATTATTATTATCTGTAGTAGTAATCATTAATTCGTTGTAACTAAAAAAAATTGACGCGTTTATGCAGGCCTATTAATTAATTATAAAATATACTATAAACGATATTTAATATTAATTCGGTGGTGTTATCTCGTGTCTTTGACTTGTCAATATTTATTGCGATTGATTATTATTATTATTATTATTATTATTATTATTATTATTATTATTATATTGTTGTTACTAGAAACTAGTTCTGCCATTATAGCCTATAACAACGAATGTTGCCTAATTAGTAATAATTATATTAGGAAATGCAAACAATCTTGCATTCAGTTATTCTTTTCTTCATTTCATTTTTTTTCCTTCTTCATATTATATGTTTAAATTTCCCTCACATTGACTCTCTGCTTGGCTAACCGCAATCTACAGTATCTTTAATACAGATTACACACCAAAGCGATTTCAATCTGATTATCAAATTAGGGTTTTAGCTTAAATCCTTTTAAAGCTGATACTGTTGACTAGAGAGGGGGGGAGGGGAGGAGGGGAGAAAAGTTCAACAATCCCATCGCGAAGGTAACGATCCCCTCCTTAAAAAAGGGAGTTTTAAACCTTATTTGACAACAAATGCAGCTGCCCCTCTATTTTGGACCCGAGTCGGCCGGCTCCGTTTAACAGGCAAGACTTTTTCTCCCCCACGCTGCCCCGTGCCAGCTCTTGTAACCTGGCTTTACAATGTTATTATTTGCCTTTCTGCTGTTTATTTACTCCTTTAATTGGGCCAGGGCTTGGGTGCAGGAGCAGTAAGCTGGAGAGGTGGGGATTTTAACACGACCCACGGCGCTTATGTTAGTGTCTAGCGGTAAGGCTTCTGCCCTCGCTCTGAGAAAGAGATTTTAGTGTACGTACAGAAAGAGAAAGAGAGAGAGAGGAAAAAAAACATTCTTCATCAATTTACATTCAGTAAAGACAAACCACAGCCTGGTAAGAGGAGTGGTCCTACAGTGCCTCTGAAAAGTCTACCTGAGTGCACAGTCAAAAGTTTTATAAATAGGTGGCCAGATTAAACACAAGAGTTTTATTGTATAAACGAAAAAGAAATCATTTATTTCTGACCATCTGTGCCCTTGAATTTGTTCGTGGTGAATTTAATCGCACACCCATAAGTGCGTTTTAAAAAATGTACAGCTAAAATTTTTACGTGTTACTGTGAAGTGCGCGGAATGAAGGTAAGAGTCTACGTTTATTAGGTAGATTTAAATTGCACACTCAAAAAATGTACCTCATTTAAATTCATTCAGTAGTTTTTACATGAAGCAGGCACAAACAAATAGCCATAAATTCCAAAAACCATCTTGATGTGTTCCATTACTCATCTTGCGTCCCCCAAAATAGTTTTTTTTCGCAAATATCTTTAATATACAGACAGGCAAACTTTACAGTTTTATTATATGTAATAAATAACACTTAAATTATTGTATTATCGTTTCTCCAGATGCTTTTTCTCAATAACACTGCTGCTGACTGACACACGCACACACACCAATTCATTTCATACTTTATGTTTCACTCATACCGCTCAATGTGTCATACCCACACACCATATCTTTACCCTACTTGATTTTTACACATTTCCCTATTTACAATTACATTTTGCCCATTGTGTAATTTATATATTTGCATTTTAAGCATATTTGTAACATTTTAGAAATTTGTATATTCCATCCCAATTTTTTCCATTGGAAATGTAATCTTTAGTTTCAATGTATTCTTCTACAGTAGTTTAGTTATTTTCCTTGTACTGTAGAGAAATCTGTCCATTCTACTCTATCCTTTCCAGTTTGAGTGACAGATGGTGGTATACTGTAAGCGTTTCACTCCGCATCGTACTGTGTCCTACTGTGTCCTTAACCTAGTAACCCAGTGTAAGTATCTATCCAATGACGGAAACTTCAAAGTCGCTTTTTGTAAGGCCGTCTGCCAAACGCCTAAATGCACTGTGTATGGTTGTGTACTGTACGTGACAAATAAAATCTGAATTTGGATTTGTTGGACATCTTCATCTGAAATTTGAAGAGGCAGTCAGACAATCTTCTCCTCAACCTCACGTTTCTCCGACACAAAAGCTAGAAATCCGGCTTGTGAGAAAAAACTGATGTTAATGAATTGACACCTCGGATTCCCACGCAGCGTGTTACACCGAGCCTGAACTGCCACATGTACACCGGTAAACGTGCTGTTTACTGCCTGAATTACTGTAACAGCCCTCAAGCCTTTCTGTGTTTTGAAAATGTTAAAGAAAAAAAAAGTCAGAAAGAAAGAAAACCCAGAATAACACAACCTCTCTTGGTTTGCATGTCAGGCATCCAGGCACATGTTTTTCTCGAGTGTTTCCTCCTCAAAGCCAAGTGTTTACCCCTATAACACATCCCAGATATAGTTTGTCACTTGGAAAGAATTTGGTCTTACCTAGGCTCAACTTCTTTTTTCTATTTTAGCACGAAGTACTCCCGGTATTTACCTTATATGTGGTCGACTAACGAGCGGAGATAAACACAAACCTGTATGCGTTTTTCATTTTCCAGAAGTAAATTTGGGATTTCTCTTGACTGTTGTTGGCCTGAGAAATGTACACGGAAAACAAGTAGTTTAGAAAATAAATAAATAAAAGAAGGAGGCTCGCTGAGACGCTTAAATTGAGACGATTAAATCACGTCCTTTTTCAAGCACTACTCTTTTCTTTAAGAACCACTCAAGAGGCGTTTTAATAAATTAGAGCAGATGGTTAAAGTAAAAGAATTTGCATCTTCTATGGTTTATACAGTAAATAAAAGAAAATGAAATGCTACTGCGCTGCACATTTTATCGAGCAGAAGGGGGTAAAGAGTATTCAGGAAGATATAAGGAAAACGTAAAAGCATCTTGCAGCATAAAAAAAAAAACAACAGATACGTTAGGAAAATACTAATATTATACCTGAGAGGACCCTGAAACTGTTCTCACAATATAAAGAGGTTTATAAAGGCCAAAGCTGGGCATAAATATTACTAGTGCAGTAATACACTGATTTTACACTGATCTTGGTCAGACTATTCCTCCATTATAAAATCCCTTTAATGCATAAACTTGCATAAAACATGAAGAAATTTAAACTTACAAAAAATGTATAAAAATGACAGAATATTGCATCCATACCCGCGTGTGTATTTGCAACATTCCCATTTAATTTTTTTTTTTTTTAACTCTGATGTCCACAATTATACAAAATGCCACTACCACTAATACTAAATACTGTTTACTAAACTACTAAAAACTACTACTACTACTAAAAATACTAAATATTGTATACTAAACTACTACTAAATACTAATACTACTACTAATACTAAAGATTGTATACTAAACTACTACTACTACTAAATACTACTACTACTAATACTAAATAATGTATACTAAACTACTAAAAACTACTACTACTACTACACACTAATTCTACTAATACTAACGACTGTATACTAAACTGCTAAAAACTACTACTACTACTACTACTACTAAATACTAATACTACAACTAATACTAAATACTGTATACTTAACTACTAAATACTAATACTACTACTAAATACTAATACTACTACTATTACAAAATATACTAAATATATTCAAAATTAATACTAAAAATGCTGCTACTACTGCTACTACTACTAAATATACTAAATTACTAAAAACTAATACTAAAAATTCTACTTCTACTAATACTAAATATACCAAAAAGTCATACTACTACTACTACTACTAATAATAATAATATACTAAATTACTAAAAAAAACTAAAAACTACCACTATTAATACTAAATTGCTGAAAAACTAATACTACTACTAATATTCTAAAAATACTATTTTTTTTAAGTTAATTGAGTGTGTCACCCATGTCTATTTTGGAAAAGCAACAGAGTAAAATCAAACTTCAAATATCCTAAACAATAATGGAGTTTCTGGTGAAACCTAGACCTTATTACGTTGTAGCTCTTTGTCCTCTTGCTGTTGAGGGCGCATAAACTTTTGCACTCGCTCACACCGAGTCAGCAGAGGATTCAGAGTCCTAAGCATTTTTTTTTATGGACCTCCCACTCACTACATCTGTCAAAGCAGCTGGACAGATGTGAGCACACAGGAGCACGGGTCACTGGTGGTCGAGCCAGTCACTGTGACCGAATCACACGGGACCTGTACTGTGTGTGTGTGTGTGTGTTTATACACTGGAACCGTCAGCTGCAGGGTATAGGAGCATCTCGGAGGTCTCTGTGGGTTATCCCCCGGCACCACACCGGGTTTATTAAAAGCATGAACAACACTGAACACGTTGGAGTCTTGGAGCTGAGTGGCGAGTTAACAAGTCGTGACCGTAACCATGGTAGTCCTATTCATGTGTGTGGATTTAACCATGTGGTAAGGTGTGGAGTCTAAATGGGTCCAAACGGACCAGTCACGCCCAGCTCTTCCTTTACTGCTCCTGCTAGGCTGAACAACCTCAGGATCCCGGGCCTTTAACAAGGCTCAGCTGTGAACTAAACACAAACTCCCTTTCTACCTCTTTCTCTCACTAACACACACAAACAAAAAGCAGCAACATGCTCTGTGCAAGACATACCTACACAATGAAAAAAAAAGAAAGCATTACTCATTAAACACTACACCCATATCCATATCCAGCTTGACACACTCTTATTTCAACCGCCGCCACAGTATCCTTCCCAGCATGCACTGCTGCCCGGGGTATGAGAGTGTAGCTATACGAAATGAAACACAGAACCCGACTAATCGATCAAACTTTAGTAGAAACATAACATTTTACTGTTTAGGCTAAGAGACCAAGGCTTGGCAGACAACTGAATAAACTGAATAAATTAAAAGCAACGGTATGACGGGAATTAAAATAAAGAGGGGGAAAAAAACACTGAAGCCAAACAAATCACAAAGCAGTTGTCTTTTTTTAAACCACAAACTGCAATGGATCATTTTTATTTACTTGAGTTTTTCCACATTTCTGTGGAAAAAAAAAAAAAAAAAAAAAAAAAAAATCAGACAACTTGTCTTTATATGGTGAACCAGGATCCCAAATCACGTCCTAATCGCTGTACATGCTCACTACGCAGGAGACGACATGCAGTACACTCGGTCGCTGGGAGAACAGCATTTTAGATTCAGCCCCGTCCCCTCCAGTCAAACTAAGCCACGGTCCCATTACATCCACAAAAAATGGATGGAAGAACACGGTATACTGTAAACCGGTAAGGATGTAGTATTGGACTGGTGAGGATGTGATCGCAGCAAGACGAAGGAAGAACTTCATTGAGCAGTTGATGGTGTAACCAACACCTCTTAGGTATTTCATTAACGTATTACGAGCAGTAGCGTATTACTTCACGGTTGTGGTGTAGAAGACCATTACGTTTTTCTGATGGTCACGTTCATGGCACTCAGCCGGTTATCTATGCCATGTTGAAAGAATTTAATATAAATACTGTATGTAATTCCTCAGACCATCACTTCACGATGAAAAACACTGTACATGTCACGTTATTTATTCACTGGATGCAAGGACAACGGAGTAAGCGCCTGGTTAAGCGCAGGATCCTGTGCGTGATAGGCAACTAGTGATTGAGAACCTGACAGGGACGGAAGCACAAAGAACTTGATACGTGCACATTTTTCTATTCCTGTTCCTTGTGTGTTCTTCGATACTTACAGGAAGCAATGGAAACATCACGATTTTTGTTGCATGTACCTTAGTCCCACATTCTACGACTTTATTAAAACACCTTTGATTATGGCACACAATGTGGTGATGAGTTCATGTGTCAAAATGATTTCTCGTGCTCCCAGAACCTCTCTCTCACACTCCGAGTCCTGAAAAGCTCGAGAAGAAAAACTCCATAGATGTGATAACCTGGTGATTCAGTACATTCAGGTCATCAGCTG
This sequence comes from Heterobranchus longifilis, assembly GCA_028570985.1. Classification (NCBI taxonomy): domain Eukaryota; kingdom Metazoa; phylum Chordata; class Actinopteri; order Siluriformes; family Clariidae; genus Heterobranchus; species Heterobranchus longifilis. Next base: position 15,271,383 of record JAOVVB010000015.1, read on the forward strand.
ACTTTATTTTATTGCCACATAACGTTGCTGAGTCTAGACCTGAGCAACTGAAGCAACCCCAGATCACAACACTGTCTCCAGAGGCTTGTACATGATGGGTGCATCGCTTCATACACTTCCTTTCTTACCCTGACGTACCCATTGATCTGGCATAGGGTCAGGGTCAATCTTTATGGTCTCTAACAAACTGAAGCCTTTTTTCCTGGGTTGGTCTCACTAACTAGTGGTTTTCTTATTGTCACACAGCTGTTCAACTTTTTCAGAGTATATGTAGTTTTTAACCTTGGAACATCATATATGTCATTAATATGAAAATAATGTATGTAATGAAAGGAGATTACTTTTTTTGGTATGCATCTGTTTTGAAAAGCATCTGAGATCAAATAAAAGTAGATCATAAAACATGACGTGTTGGGAAACAGTCATGGAGTCTCTGGAGTTGTGCGATTATTAGTTTATACGACTCTTTTTCTAACTACATGTCCAGAAGTGTTTTGTTCCTCTTACACCACAGCCATTGATTACAAGGAATGTAGTTACAGGTCATGTTGTGGAAAGTCTGAGAAACATGTTCTCCCCTGCGATCGCAATCGTTCTTACCAGCAGCTTGTAATGTTAGCAAAACAATTTTACGTTTTCTTTGGCCATGGTTAGTTACTGTGTACGGTGTTGCTATAGAAACACTACGGTATTACAACAAGAGTATAAACCTTGGGGTCGCAACTACCGTCATGTTTTTTTTTCCCCCCAGAATATTTCAAAGAACACACTGTTAAAAGTATTGGCACTCTTGGTTTTTTTTTTAACAGTAACCCTGGAACACTAGGAACACTCACAGCTATCTGTTTAGAGTTTTGAGTAACTAATTGATTAGATGATCATATATCAAGTACTTAAGTACATTCCTTACTCCAGAGTGGGGAAAAAAAAAAAAAAAAAAAAGAACAATAGTAATGCGTTGGATAATCTTCCAGAGCTGGTCGTATTACCCCGGAGTTGGGATGAAAGACGGACAGAGATACAAGCACGTCTGTCTCTCTTTTGTGAGAGTGCGTGTGGCTAAATCTCTCCGCCTGAGAAGTAAAAACAATGCGGGGTGTGTGATGGACAGAATAAGTGTGGAGGGAAGGGCTGGAGAAGGGGAGGTCATAGAGCCTGTGACAGACAGAGATTAATGAGGCGCCTCACCCTCCGTCAGCCTCCACCTCCGCCCGTCTCGAAAGCCCTCCAGCTAGTCGTAATGCTTCCTAATCACCTGGGTGTCAGCTCTTATTGTTGAGATGTCGGCTACACACACACACACACACGTGCGTTCTCCCTCTTCCACGCACACATCTGCCTGATGAAGCCTGATGCTCATGGCAATGCATAATCTATGTCTCAGACTGCCTCTAAAACTTTACTCTTATACTTTTTTTTTCTTCCTCTCTTTTGTTCATTCTCATGAGTCTCGCTCGCTGGTGATCACAGAGACACCTGTTTTCAGTTTAGGCTGATGTTTAGAGAGAGAGAGAGAAAGAAGAGGACTTGGCAATCTGCATGCGCTCGGAGATACTGTAGCGAGAGCAGTTCGAGAATCAATTGTGCAAAGGCACGGAATAAACAAAGAACATACGCTGGTCTATCGCTGCCAGCAGAGCGCCACTCTTTCTCTCGCTCTCTCTCTCTCTCAGCTGTTTTCCCCGGAGCGTTCCTGTCACTGATCATCTCTGCGTACGGACAGCCGTCACCACTCGGTCGCTCCGAGGTCAAAAACTGCTCTCTCGCAGAGCTTGAGAGTTGGACCGAGATTAGATAGAGCTCTGACGGAATGACTCGGAAAAAAGCAGCCGCGTAACGGCATCGCCTGGCGTCCTTTATGTTCTTCCTGCGTGTGTTACGCTCTCTCTGATGGACAGCTCTGACGTGACGGCTTAAAAGTTCTTACACATTGAAAACAGAAGGACGAGCGGCGGAGCCAGGGTTTTCTCGCTTTGAAGTTAAAGAATTATAATTGGTAAGAGAAAAGAAGAAAACAAAAAAAAAAAAAAAAAAAAAAAAACTTTAAACAGATCCAGTAAAGGAGACAGAGGTAAAGCGATGAAATTGGGTTTGAGAGCCAGCCTTTGATACACCTGAGCGTGAGGTTTCACTGTGAAATGTTCAAGATGTTCTTCTAAATCTCAAAGCCTAAAGGGAAAAGGAAGGAGCAATCGTCTAATGGTTACGAGGCGTGTGTGTGTGTGTTCGAGAGTCTGCTCTCGGCTTATGTTCACCGCGGCATCCTGGGAGCCACTTGGATGAACGCTAACTGGACGAAGTGTCAGGAGGAGCTGAAGAGAGAGCGATAGAGAGAGAGAGAGAGAGAGAGAGATGACGGGACAGCTCCTAGTATGTTCCTCCACTCCAGCAGTGGTGGATGACAAGACAGACAACACTTATCAGCCTCCCTCCATCTCACCATCAGTGTTAATCTTTTCCACATTTTCCCTCGCTCCGCACTCCTTCCCCTCTCCCTCGCTACGATGCTAATCTGCCAGAGGAGCCGGGAGCCATGCTCTCTGCATGATGGCTAAGGTCTCCAGGTGCCAGGGGGCCCCCTGAGTACAGACTAACCACGGCACACGTCAATCAAAGTCTCAAAGTTCTACTGTACAAACAAAATCAAAAACTGAGGAAAAGAATAAGTGGGGGAGAGAGAGAGAGAGAGAGAAAGAGAGAGAATGTGTCGTGTATGTGTTAGAGAGGGTGAGTGAGAGAGAGATACAGACAGATGCATACAGTAGATACGGAAAGAAGTGGAGAGAAACAGAGAGAAACGAAGAAAAAGGTAAGAGCATGTGAGAAGAGTAGTGAGATTGAGACAGAAAGAAAAAGCAGAAAAGGTGGAAAGAGAGACAATAAGGGAGTAATACAGAAAGAAAGAATGATGGAAGTGTAAAGGGAAGGGAAAGAGATAGGAAGGTAGAGAGAGAGACTGAGACAGAGAGGATGGTTGGCCGCTTAGGTTTGTGGGTATGTTGGTGGGTTGATTAGTTTTAGGGGCTCAGTCAGTGGGACGTTGGGTAGGTCGATGGGTGTGTAAGGTTTGTTGGTGTTAGGCTGGCTGGGCGTGTACGTGTTGGGTTTGGTGGGTGGGCGTGTACGTGTTGGGTTTGGTGGGTGGGTGGTTTGGCTGGGTAGGTTGGTCAGTCGGTCGGAGAGTGGGTCAGTGGGATGACGGTTGGTCGGTGGATTGGTTGCGTTAGGATGGCGGTTGGAGGGTGGAGGGGTCGAGATTCCTCTCCAGAACGTTCACGGTGAGACACACGGCGGGGGAAAAAAACAGCTGTGAGGAGAATCAGGAGAAGTCAGAGGTGTGGATCTGTGCTGTTGACAAAGATCACTCACTCACTCTCTCTCTCACACACACACACACACACACACACACTCTCGCAGAGTGACTAATTAGAAAAGGTGGGAAAACGCGGTCACTGCAGGAGGTGGCTCTAACACGGCTTTACGAGACCACACAGAATGAAGAATGTGGTGTGTGCTGAGACCATGACTGAACGTGTGTTTGCGTGTGTGTGTGTGTGTAAAATCATTACATCCACGTACAACATAAGAGAAAATACAGCATCTTAAGCAATAGAGTGTAACACCGAACATATAACGCTCGCGCGCGCACACACGTCAGAAAGATTTCACGTGTTCCTCAAAGCTTCAGAGAAAAACACAAGACGCCCAGCTGTCAAACTGCCACTGTCCTGAACCTCACACTTTCTTCTGGCTATTTCTACAGGGAGCTGTGCAGTGTGTGTGTGTGTGTGTGTGTGGACATGTTAGAGATTAGTCGGCAGGGGTCTCATTGGCACACTGGCAACCCCTCCAGTCTCTACATTTCCTGCAAACGGCAGATAATTAAATATCAGTGAGGAGAGAAAAAAAAACACAGGGTTTCTTTTTATGGAACACTTTCACAGACGACTGGCTGTCAGCTCTCTCGCGCTTTCTTCTTTCTTTTCTTCTTGCACCTTTAAAAGAGGTCTTGTTTTTTTTACTTGCTTTTTTGTTTTAAAAAAATATTTAGAATGATAATTGCCTGGAACATGTAATCAGACAAAAGTGAGTCTTCTACTCCCACATGTGAAAAAAAATAACAGGGGAACACATCAGGCAGAGAGAGAGAGAGAGAGAGAGAGTAAAGAAAGCAACTGAGAGATGGGAAGAGAGCAACAGTGAAAGACAAGAGAAAGAAAAAGAAAGAGCACAATTGGGAAAAACAGACAAAGAGAGAGGGAAAAACAAAAAATAGGGAGAAATGGAGAAAGACAAAGAAACAACAAAAATAACATGTAGATCGAGAGAGAGAGAGAGAGAGAGAGAGAGAAACAGAGTAAAAAAGAAAAATAGAGATGGGGAGAACGACAGAGAAAGACATGGGAGAGACAACAGAGATACAGAGAGAGACATGAGATAAGAAGACTGAGAAATTGAGAAAAACAGACCAACAGAGTGAGAAAGAAAAAGAGAAACAGAAAAATAGCAAGAAGGAAAGAAAAACAGACAGACATAGTAGAGAGTAACCGAGAAAGACAAGGAAACGAGAAAGGAGAGCGCAACAGAAAAAGAGAAAAAAATGGGAAGAGAAAGACAGAATGGAGAAAGACAGAATAAAGAAAAAAGAAAGCATGAAGAAAATAACGAAAGAAGGGAGAAAGAGTAAGTAAAAGAATGAAAAAAAGAGTGAATGAGTGAAAGTGTGTTACAGACGGAGATAGAGAGAGAGAGAGAGAGCGCACAGAGGTACAGAGAGATGATTCGGGCTGCACTGCAGTGTAGGGCGTGACTCGGTGGAGGTGACTGGAGGAGCATCAGTGCGGCGTGGGACGTGACTGGAGGAGCGTCTGTCCAGTGTGGGACATGACACAGTGGAGGTGACTGGAGAAGCGTCTGTCCGGTGTGGGACATGACTCAGTGGAGGTGACTGGAGAAGCGTCTGTCCGGTGTGGGACATGACTCAGTGGAGGTGACTGGAAAAGCGTTACTATTCTGTGCGGTGTGGGGCGTGACAGGATGAGCGTCACTATTCTGTGCGGTATGGGACGTGACTGGAGGAGCATCTGTCCAGTGTGGGACATGACTCGGTGGAGGTAACCGGATGAGCGTCACTACTCTGTGCAGTGTGGAGGTGACCGGATGAGCGTCACTACTCTGTGCAGTGTGGAGGTGACCGGATGAGCGTCACTACTCTGTGCAAGTGACCGGATGAGCGTCTGTGCTCTGTAACTGCAAGGTTTGAGGCACAGGAAGTGGGAAATCAGAGAGAGAGGAACAAAGCCAGAGAATCCCTCACGACGCACTGGAGCTCGACTCGACCATGTGTTATACACAGAATTTGCCTGAAAGTGCAGACGGGGCTGTGACTGCAGGACAGAGGGAGATCTGGGGCAGTTATTTGTTTAGAATAATTCAGGAGCCCTGAGCAGTGTGCGGGAGGCGAGTGTAACGACGCTCTGTGGATTATTCACCTCGGCTCTCTCAACACTCGGGAGTGTCCTGAATCTGTCTGACACTAATGCATACATACACACACACAGCTCACAAACAAGGCCGAGGGCTTTAAAAACGCATCACCACATCCAAAAGCTGGAACAGTCAATTGCTCTCAGAGCAGAATCAGCCGGGGCATCACGAAAGTCAATATTTAATTTTCCTCAGGCGTAAGCAGAGTTAAAATAAAAATGCAACAAAAATAAGACCAGAAAGCCCCAATCTATTCAGAGTGCACTGATTGTAGAAGGCCTGTGTGTGTGTCTTTGTGTGTGTGTGTGTGTTTCCAGTGAATGAGAGCAAGCCGAGAGACAGATAAATTCGTTTTCAGTTTTCAGATCAAAACAGCATGGTACAACTTGGTGACAAGTGTGTGTGTGTGTGTGTTTGTTTTTAGTGTGTGTAATCAAACCAGTAAGCTGTCCTCTCCCCAAAAAGCGTGCTGTTGGAACAGTGACCTGATAGTAACACTTTAAAACAAATCTAAAAGGTGCCAGTAAGGGCAAAAAAAAACAAAAAACAAACAAAAAAAAAACCTGACATTAACTGAAAACAGAAAGCGTAAGTGTGTGTAAGGTGTAGGAACATCTCACGCTCGTTTCTGATTGGCTACAATCACAGACGGGCAAGTCATGTTCAGTAACTGTACAAATATACACTTTTACACTTTGAGTGAGGATTTTGAATTGCGTTTTTGGATTTTCCTGTTTGTTGTTTCTGATTCAGTTGTCTTGCTTCGCGTTTGTTGTTGTGTTTTTGATTTCGCTGTCATGTTTATGATTTTGTGATTGTGTTTTCACTTTCGTTCTTCTGTTTTGTTTTTGCGTCATCACTACTTTTTGTTCCCGTCTTTTCACTTTTTTTTTCTGTTTACTGTCATGTCTTCGTATTTGTTCTCCCGCTCCTGCTGTTACGTTTTCACAACGGTTGTGTCTTGACTTGATCGTCATGTTTCTGCTTTTGATATTGTTTTTTTGCTCATGTTGTTTCTTCTGTTTATTGCTTTTGATACGTTTTCAATCTTTTCTTTTGCATTTTCAATCATATCATTGCTTTTTGCTTTCTTCCGTTTATTGCTTTTGATACATTTTCAATCGTATCGTTTTTTTTTTTGCTTTCCTTGCTTCGTTTAAACATATCGTGTTTTTTCCCTTCGCTGCTGCGTTTTCAATCGTTTTGTCTTTTTTCCTCCCGTTGCTGCGTTTTTAATCGTATTGTTCTGCTTTTTGCTTTTGTTGTTGCGTTTTCAATCATGTTGTCGTGTTTCTTTGCTTCTGCTGTTGTGTTTCTGGTATATTGTTATCCACTATAGAGCCGAAGCATCTTGTGCCATTACACACATGGTGCCCAGCACACTAAACCGATCTGTGTTCGGTCTGTGACGTAGTTCGGTGCTTGGTGATGACGTGTTGCTCGATAACCAGAAGTGTCTTGTGAAAAAATGTCCTTAGTCTTCAATCAATCAACAACGCTGCATTGTTTTTCAACATGTCTGATTGTTAGAGTAGAGATAGTTATCATCCACGTGTGTGTGTGTGTGTGTGTGTGTGTGTGTGTGTGTGTGTAAGAGCAAAGCTAATGTGTAAACTCTTAATTTTTGACATTGCCTTTTGAATCTCTAATAAAAAAAAATAACTAACAGACAGGCTGTGGTTTCAATAGAAAAGTAGTTTTATAGACATCATAAAAGAAAAAAAAAAGATTGGGTTTGATCAATCAACGGTCTTCAGTATTTTTAGCCAAGCCTAGGGTTAGACATGGAACTAGATTCGCCTCGGTTCAAACGGCTGTGTAAAGAGTGACAACATGTGGGATCATGGGTAATTTGCTAAGCCAAGCTGTGCTGTCTGTTGGAATAGTGCTACTAGAGAATAAGCCTCAGAGGTCAAACACATTCTCTCTCTCACACACACACACACAGTGTCCCACTATCCTGTGGTTTATCAGATGCTGGGGATGAAAGGCTCTGCAGGGCGGCGGGTGCGCCGTGTCTCCCTCTTTGTAGGTGACATGTGTTCTCGTTGTCGGGGATCAGTGAGCCGATCGTGCCTCGGAGAGCACGTCGCGGAAAAACGGGATCTTTAAGTACTTGCGTGTTCTGATTTACAAAAGGCGTCCTTACTGAGGGAGAGCGATGTGGAGAGGAACACAAAGAACGCACGAGGCAAAAAGGGAAATCAGGACGGTGCAGCAGCCAGACAAAGAGGAGGCTGAGCGGTGGGAACAGTCACCAACGAGATAAAGAGAGGGGAAGCAAGCAGGGAGGAGGGAGGAAAGATGTGAAGAGGTATACATATCCATTCAGGAATGCTACTAAGGCGAGCAAAACTATGCGAAAGAGGCACATGAAGGAGGATCAGTAGCTTACAATCCACCCCCCCCCCTTCTTCTTTTGACTGACAAAGACAGACTGACTTTTCCAGGCACCATATTAATCTGCACAGGTACTCGTATGAAATCCAGACGGGCGCAGGGAGGGGAGCGTGGGGGTCCCGGACACGGGGAGCACAGCCAGGATGAAATTTGGGGGGTGGTTGGGGTAGAAACTAGAGAACTGATGGAAAATGCATGCGGGGGGGTTAAATGAAAGAAAGAATGAAGAAAATAAAGAAAGAACGGAAGAAAGGAAGTAAAAGGCGTCTACGATCAAAGATGGCTCTCCCACAGCGGGGACATAGCGAGAGAACCCGAGCCTCCCTGAATAGATTGATTTCTCCACGGAGGATCCCCAAGCCAGGAGAACAGCGGCGAGTGAAAATCATTCAGCGAATCCAGCGGCGGTGGCTCGGGCGCTAATTAAATGTGCTGCTTTGTACTCTGGAGGAGTTTTAATCGCTGCATTAGTTCATTTCATCCTGCTGCAGATGCAGAACATCTGGTAATATGCACAGGATTTTGGATTCTGAGGATATGTTGTAGATACTTACGTCTGTGATGGATGTCTTGTCATGTACGGGACGTCCGTGTCTCTCTTCGTGTCTGCTATTTCTCAATCGTTCCAACTTGTCTGTCTAATTTGTTCGCTTAAAGGCGTAGCCTCGGTTCGATGATTCAGTTGCCTGGAGATCAAAATAATGGGTGTGTGTGGGGCAAAATCGTTATCTTCTTCCGTGTCGAAACAGGAATTTTTTTTTTAATGATTTTACACATATCTGTGTGTTTCAGGGTTATCTGTAAATGCTGATTAATACACCGAGTAAAAATACCACTGCCGAGCAGGTCTCGACTCAGCCGATGCTTATGACGCGACAGATTTGAAATGGTTAAACATAGCTACATACTAAATTAAACACAGAGGAAGTCAACAAAGAATTAAATTTTTCTTTTTTTTTTCCCCCAAGCTCTCTCTTTCTCCGCCTGAAATCATCAACTAGGCTGGATCATCCTTCCTACACTTGCATCTGCTTATTCTGAAATCTAATACTAATATAAGAACACTGTGATGATGATGATGATGATGATGATGATGTACATCAGCCAGCATTAACGTGAACACACGCTCTCGGAATGGTGCAACTAAAAAGACTAGGCTGTGAGACGGAGAGTGAGAGATGCCGGATAAAGGATGGACGGTTTTCTCTGAGGGCGTAATAAAGTTCTCCACAAGTCAATCGCTCCACTTAGCCCAGCGGGATGGTGTTCGGAGTCTGCTCAGGATGGAGAGAAAGGAGCTCTGACCTTGACTCCCATACAGATGATGCTTTGATGTAATTGGGTAGACTGGACTGATGTCCTCCTGTGGAAGCTGCGTCCCAAAGCTCTGTCTCATCACCGCCCTAAGACACTTTCTCACACACATCCATTCACACAGCTGCTCTCAATACACTTGGGTACAAACAGATATTTGTTAAAGCGTGCACACACACATACACACGTCAGCTCAAAGCTAAGTATGGCCTTTAGCCAAAACAAACATGCTCTACACAGACGCTGCACGGTCGGCAAACAAAGCTGCTTCATCAGTGATTACCGAGGGGGAGTTTGGAGTGAGCTTACTGTTCCACATTAGCCTACTCGTTTCAAAAAATACAAACATGCTCGAATAAGCCATACACAAAAGCAAGGGTTTAATCTCCTTTGTAAACACGCTTCAAATAATGCTCGTCCGACTCCTTAAAACAGTCACTTCCTCCGCGTGAGCGTTATTAGAAACTTGGAATAAACAAAGTGCGGGAAAAAAAATGCATGTATGCACTAGCATGGTTCTTTAACCAGAAAAAGAGAGAGAGAGCAAAGGCTAGAACCCGTCATGTACACCGGAGCACGCTTTGCATCCTGCGCTGCCCTGATTGGCCTATTAGGGAAATAAGTGTTTGAGAGAGGCATCTGCGAAGTGCTCCCTGGAGAGCAGCTATCATGAGCTACAGTGTGCTGGCACAGAGAAGAAGAGAGTGCCTGAACACTACACACACCACCAGAGCCTGCACTATTCAGGCCAATTAGATTCAGTCGAGCCCTCGCGCTTTCCGCTCTTATCGGCGTTGAGCTGCTGTGCTGTGTGTTACGTTTAATTTCAGGGATACGCTTTTATTCCACTGCCACGGTGATAATGTATTACTTTGTAAAAGCTCTGAGGTGAAATAAAACACGCATGTCACTTTCACACTATAATGTAAGACAGCAGCGCAGACGGCTACACGGTCTTATGTTTGATGAGCCTTGATGATGCGCGCGGACGCGGATCGTTGTATCTTTGCGTCTCTGAAGCTCCTGTTCCGAACGGAGCACCGTGAATTATTTAACTGAAACAGAGTTGGAAGCTGGAGATTTGGGGAGAGTGTTTATTTTTTTATTTTTCTCTCCCTTAAAGCCGAACAGGTCTTCCGTCTAGGCTGGGATTTGCTGATAGGAATGTGCTGAAGCCCTATTCGTACTGGATTAGTTGTACATGCAGAGGTGAGGTAATGCAATTAGCACTGGATTACCTCTAAGGAGTTTAGTCTGGTCTGAATCCGTGAAGTCGGTATTTTTATAAGGACTTGCTTGGGAAAGATGACCCTGGATTTTACCTTCTATAACACGAGCAGCAGAAATAGCCCCAGGTAATATATACACATACTGTATATTCACAGAGCGTTGACCTGCTGGTTATTATTATTATTATTATTATTATTATATCAAGTACGAAAAAAGGTTTTATTTAATATAAAGCCACTATAAATTACTGTTACTACAGTAAATGTTATACTCATGTGACCTCGTAATAACCAAGGGCAACTGGATGAGCTGGGAACGCTTTGATTAGCGCGAATAACAAAAACAAAGATATCATGCAAACAAGGTGTACAGTATGTACTATAGTACAATGTCTGGTCAAATCATTCCCTTTTTTCTTCCCTCCACGCTCATGTAGACCAGGATTGGTATCGCTCATCACTCAGCAAGCTAAAACCCTACAAGACAATCTGGATAGCATGCGCGATCCCTGGCTGTCCCGAAGGCCAGGCAGATCACTTCAGCTAAGCGGCCATAAAGCAGTCGGACTACGCTTCGGGGAAATGTGAAGCAGCATATGGATCAGGTTTTTCTGGCTTGCTCTAAGGTGAATTTATCCGGTTTACCTTGAGATGTCTGCGTGAAGATTTAAGAAAGCATGTGTTCGGATTGAGGAGGGAGGATTGCTTATGAGAGGAAACAGATAAGCAGCATAAATACAGTATGTCAGCTCTAAATATAGGAGGTTAATCAGAATTATCACATGTATCTAATTACAATTGAGTTAATAAAGGTCAGTCTGCTACTACTATGATATGGTTACGATAGTGAGAATACAAACATACATCTTACAGGTATAGAGATACCCACTGGTACACATCCATAAAGCGAGAGAGACCATCACATGACCTACCTGGGGGAGATGATATTTGGGTTTTGGACCATGTGGAGCGTCCATCAGTGAAACCGGCATCAAAGTGGTGACTGTATTAGGTGCATCAGTGGCGCTTTGCTGGGGATTTTTTTTGCCATCATGTAATATCTTACTGGTCACGAGAAACACGAGCATCTTGTAGGTGGCACAGGTAGAGAATAAATCTCCTGGTTTTACATCGATGATTCCATAAATGTATGAATGAATGCAGTGGATAGAAGACTGAATAAACATTAGAGGACGATGAGAAGATAGCAGCACCATGAGTAAACCATGGGTAGAAAAAGTGCACAGGTGGTTAAGTAGGTGAAGGAGGAAATGAATGCAAGTAAAATCAGGACGCTCCAAAGAACAAGACGACGGAATGAATGTTAGGCAGCGTCCAATCAAAGAGTCCAGAAATACATCTTTATATCACCCACTGAAACACTAACATTAATACATCTGGGATGTGATAACTTTGGGGTCTGCTGTGAAAAAAAAAAAAAAAGTGTTTTGTGTCTACTGTAATCAACTGTATTGGTGGCATGGTGGCTTAGTGGTTAGAACTGTCGCCTGGCATCTCCAGGGTCGGGATTCGATTCCAGCATCGGGTCTGTGTACATGGAATTTGCATTTTCTCCCGAGTTTTCTCCGGGTACTCCGGTTTCCTTAAAAAGATTAGGCTAATTGCCATTCCCAAACTGCCCATAGTGTGTGAACATTGAATGGCGCTCTTACCATGGTCATACAAAAGGGAATAAATGAGAGGTCTCACACAGTATGATGCAGATCAATCCCTGCTATCCATTTCACCCAAATGAGGATGGGTTTCCTGTTGAGTCTGGTTCCTCTCAAGGTTTCTTCCCATTACCATCTCATTCATACACATTCACATCTCATACAAACTTTAATAATTCTTTTGATTGTGCAAAGCTGCTTTGCGACAATGTCAAATGTTAAAATACAAATGAAATTGAATTGCATAAATACAAATGGTAATCATCACTGGCCTCCATTGTATCCACTTGGACTGCAGAGGTTCCTAGATGGATGGAATTAACTGAATAACACATCAAAAAGGTCAAAGTATCCTGTATCTTTCATGAGTTCCTGGACAGGTTGGTTGAGGAGCTGTTTCACAAAACCCTTGGCAATGGTTCAAAGCATGACACACATCAACACACACTATGTTAGTGTGACCACGCCCGGCTGGGAACAGTTTATCACCCGAACAATATCTGTGTAGCAGAAGTGGCGTCTGTTGGACAACATATGCATTCAGTATCTGTTTACTTACGTAACCTCCGTGCAACCAAAACAGCCCTGACCCCTCAAGACCTCTGAAGGTGCACCAGATCATTAGCAGATCCTTCAAGCACTGCAAGTTGCAAGATGGGTCTTCCAAAGACCAGACATGCCAGTCCAGCACATGCCACAGATGCCCAGATCTAGGGAAACCAGAGGCCAACAACCTGAACCCCGGCATGCCAAGCCTCACGCATAAGAAGCTGTGACAATTCTATTACTTCGACACCCCTCCACCAAAGCCAGAACCAACCCCCCTTCAGCAATCTGCGCCATACCAGCCGCTCCATGTGATCAGAACAGGCAGGCCAGCCCACATCCCGGGTGCCCACACTCCCACCAACAGCCCACTGGTCCAATGTTATGTAGGGTTATTGTTAGGTGTGACCGGTGTGTATATGTATATAGACAGAAACACGCACATTGCTTTTACTATCCTTCTATTCCCTTGTGCATAACTAAAGCTAAGCCACTCCACACCTATACAGATCTAACACTCCAGAACTCTGACTTTAATACTAAAAGAGAGCCAGATACTGGTGTATGCATGCCTGTCGTGCATAAATAAGAGCCCAAACGAGTGGTTTTATTACCTTTTTAATAGCCAAATGTAACAATATGGTGATTTTTATGTATTCCTATCATTAAATAGACATTTGGTTCTCAGAAAGACCAAATGTCCCCTTCATAACCTAGCACACATGTCCATGAAAGTCTTTGAACTGACAGAACTAGGCTCCGCTGGCAAATGTCTGAGCACAGAAAGAAAGAGAGCAATAAAAAAAAAAAAATAATAATAATTAAAAAAAAACATCAGGGAAACATAAGCTAGCCATGTGCCTGGTGCCTGGTGCCCGCTCTGTGCATCGCATGTCGCCGAGTTGCACTAACATTCGAGTCATTGCTGTCAAAACAACAACAGTATTAATGTCAACACAGAACAGTGAAACTACAGGGGTTCTCGCTGGGCGGCTATCCTCTTACCCTGATACAACAGGCCTCTTTTAGCTGGGCAACATCTGTCTCCGTCTTCAGGGACGAAAAACCAAGGGGCCCCGGTGAGACATGAAACACCTGAGAGTAGGTAAAGTCATTTTCCTTTTTGATACATTTCCCTCTCGATCGAGGCTCGGGATCTGTCAGTGTAGTTGTCTGGTACCGAAACCTGATTAATGTGAGGTCACGGCAGGCTCCCGCCTTTTCCAGAGGACTGCCGTATCATGTTGAGATGGCGACGGAGAGAAGGAAAATGATACTCGAGTTACAAATCGGAGGAAACGTACAAAAGCCACCTCGAGGGCTTGTTAACATGACCGCGCTGAGAGATTTATTTAGCTGTATTTAAATCAAGAATAATATTAATAAAAAAGAAGGATGATATAAAGCAGGGGAAGGCCAGATATTACGGAGTTCAGCAGGGTCTACAGCACTCTCACACCGTACGGTGTAATGGCTAATATGTATTCCAGCACTGCTCTGGGAAAACACTAATCTAATACTAATCCTGGAATATTTTAACTAAACTTATAAACTGCTTTCATACTTAAATCCCAGGACATTATCAGTACAATAAAAGTTTAATATAATACACCTACCTGTTTTCATATCCAGACTTAATTTTGAAGTTTGCATGGCCTAAACCAGAACTCAACTACTCTGCCCCAGGAAACCTTTGGAGGACAAACCAAACACCATCACCATCCAACCAAACATCCATGAACTAGGGGCTGTGGAGGCCCCTGTGATTATTTGGTTTAATGCACACAGTAAGAAGCCTGTAACAGGATAATGTGAAAGAAGGAAACTGGAAACAGGACGAGACAAGGTTGAAGATTAATACGGAATGTGTGTCTTATAAATGTGCAGGGGAAGGTCACAGAATTATTTCTGCGATTATTATTAAGAATTTCTCAAGCCCATGAGGAAGGCAGACTGGATGTGTAGATACGATCTCTTCATGTGCTTATGTTTAACCCCTTTCCAGTTAATAGCCTCAAAATCTCTCACGCCTGAAGATCAAGGAGTTCGTCTATTCGCAGACTTTTTATAGTGCACAGTGAAATAAATCCTGTATGTTTTCTTATTAAAGTCAAGCAAAAGGCCCCGTCAAAAGCATTATGATTGGGTTACATTACATGTGATATTGTGTGAAAAAAGCTGGTGAGAAAATGAACATGACAAACGCTAGCAAAAACATCAACTTTTCACTCTAATAATAAAAATTACTATTATTTACCTTAAGTAAATACAAAATGCAGTTTTGGCAGTTTGGCAGTGGTAAAGCGCTCGCCCTATCATCCTGGTTCGAACCCCGGGTGATGCTGTT
>JAOVVB010000015.1:15286450-15309794 GCA_028570985.1 Heterobranchus longifilis
AGGAATTGGCTACACGACTAGTTTGGGGAGCAAATCGGGGAAAAAGAATTGGACAGGACTAAATTTAAAAAATAAATAAATAAATAAATAAAATGCAGTTTTGAAATGATGATTTCAAGTGGGGGGGAAGGGGGGGATTTATGGTAGAGCGCAGAATTCACGGTTCTATTAATTATGGCAAGCTACCAGCACCATGTTTAACGGTTTTATATATGTGTACATTTTTGCCTCATCAGTCCACAGAAAATTTGCTCAAAAGGGGATAATCAAGATATTTTTTTTACGAGGCTGTGTGTTCTTTTAGGTCATCAGTGGCTTTCGCTTCAGAACTCTCCCATGGATACCATTTTTGCCCAGTCTCTTTCTTGTTGTTGAATCATGAATACAGTACTGACGATAGTTAATACTTAACTGAGGCAAGTGAGGCTTGCAGTTCAGTAGATGTTGCTCTGAGCTCCTGGATGAGGTGTCGCTGTGCTCTTGGAGAAATTTTGGAAGGCCGGCCGCTCCTGGGAAGGTTTACTGCACCACTGTTCCAAGTTTTCTTCATTTGTGGATAATGGCTCTCACCGTGGTTCACTGGAATTTCCAAAGCCTGGGAAATGGCGTTGTAACCCTGTCCAAACTGATACATGTCAATTACTTTGTTTCTCTTCTGTTCTTGAATTTCGTTAGATCGTGGCATGATGTGTTGCTTTTTGAGACCTTTTAGCGTGCTTCACTTCGTCAGGCAGGTTCTATTTAAGTGATTTCTTAATTGAACAAGTCTGGTAGTAATCAGGTCTGTATGTGGCAAGTAGGCTTTAACTTGGCTTTCCAAAAACTTTTTTTTTCCAAAAAAGTGTGTCTTATCACACTTCATTCATTTACAATTACTTTTTTACATAGGACCAGGTAGGTTTGGACAGTGTTTTTTCCTTGATAAAAGAAATGATTATTTAGCAAACAGCATTTTATGTTTACTTGAGTTATCTTTGTGTAATATAAAAATGTATTTGATTATCTGAAACATTTAAGTGTGAAGAATGTGCAAAAAGAGAAAAAAAAAAAACAGGAAGGGAGCAAATACTTCTTCGGAGCACCGTATATTAAACGAGCACTGACGACAGCTTTCTTTCCTCAAGCAAAGTGTGTGTGATACAGCAGATAAAGCCATAGCTTTAACAACTTATACGTTAATGCACTGAAGTGGCTCTAACCACAAAAATTTAAATGGGTTTCAGGAAAAACTGGGACACAGAGAGAGAGATTCACAGGGCGCGAGTAGAAATCTTTTTGAAATGTCTCCGCTCGTCTGTTGTGTTTGGCTTGAGAAGGCTTGCTCTGCGTTTGCCCAGAAGCCTGGCTACTCTCTGTGTGTTTCCATTTCTTTCACCTTATCGGCCACCTGCCTTCAGCAATGGAGCTTTACTGACCCCTCCCTTCCCGGTCCTTTACTTTTCTCCACCTCTTGAGTCCTTGTCATCTTGAGCACGCCACTGAGCCAAGGCAAACTGCTTTGAGAGCGGTGAGAGAGAGAGGGGGATATATATACATATACTGTACGCGCCAGATAAAGGTGTGTGTGTGAGTGCATGCTGGTCGTGCATAAATAAGAGTCCAAATGAATTCTTGGACATGACCAGCGCTCGCCTTGATTGCACGCCACTTATAATAAAGTTTTCGTCTGCGCTTACGACATGCGGCAAAAATCCACCCAATGACCCCGCCGCCATCCAGTGCAGGTTTTCACCACAGCCAAATGTGTGCGCTCTTAATCGAAATGTGCTGAAAATGCAAGAAAATGAGCTGCGCTGAAGAAAAAAAAACAAACATGATTCTCAAATCGAGTTCATCTCAAGAAAGAACCTTTTGTTGTTTAAATTTAATAGTTGTGGTTGTATAGTGGCGTATATAATGGTACATAATGGAAGTTAGGTTGAGGTTGGAGTTGGTGGATTTGTTCCTTTGACTCAGACCCTGGCGTATACGGTACAAGGCTAGAGATGTGAGCGATGTGATGGAAGACCGGTGCATAAGAGTAAGGGACTGGGTTGGTGCCAGGACATTGAGCGCGAGAGGCTGAAGTCAGCGGCGATGATTTATCGGTCTATGGGAGCCGTCGGCGGGATTGTTCTTTTCCGCTGCAGGGCAGAATTCCCTAGCTCTCGCTCCAGCATCCACCACTGATAAGACGTATGGATCCACATCCTGAAATTCTGACCTTCGAGGAGGTTGCACGGAGAAAACAAGAGAGAGAGAGAGAAGAAAAGAAGAACGGGAGCATTTGGGATCTCTGTTTGAGAAACCCATTTCTTATTTCTGCTCCTTTTCCCTTCCTGTTCTACTTCATACATAAAGAATTGGCTGTACCATCACTCTTTCCATTTCAGTTTGTCTGCCCTCTCCGCTGTACAGAGCCAACAGGTCTATGAATGTAAGATTGTTCTCCAGTTCCTGGTGAAGTTGGTGCAATTGGTGGGCAGAGGTTCACGAAATTGGCTGATGTTACTATCCAACATAATTCCACATGTGCTCTATGGGTTTAAAGGTTAGAAGAAAGGAGGAGAAGGAGCACAGAGAGCTGGAGCGGTTGTGGCAGCGCTGGAAACTATCATTCCATCGCTGATGCCCGGACATGCCACCTAGCGAAATGTTGGTATTATAATATGATTTGCTCGATGTGACATACAAGGCGCAGGTTTTCGGTGTAATCAGGAGATGCGCTGCTTTAGTATTTTCTTTGGTCGTAGCAGAAAGTTTTCTCCCCCCCTTGAAAAGTGTCACATGATTGATCGGGTTGCAAATAGCGGCTTAAGCGTGGACAACAAAGACGGGTTACAGAGAAATGTTGCTATTAAAATGAATCGTATTAGTAAGTGCTTAGATTATGCATGACGTAATGAATTTCATTATCAACATTTCAACAATGCAAACCTAGTGTTGTCTGACTTACCTGTCTATTTTAAGGACATTAAATGGCATGTGAAAATGTGGAAAAAAAAAAAAAAGCTCTTGATTTTCTGCCTTCAAACTTATCAGACCTGGACCATTCTTGAAGTCATGCGCATTTCTGATACTAACAATTTTAATCTAATCTAGAGATCAGGCTAGGTTAGTTAGTTGGCTGATACTAGGTAAGACATCAGGTCATTCTACTTTTTCTTCTGTGACAGCAGACTAATTTTCTTCCTTATATCAGGTCTTTTAATGGTCACCTGATTAAAAACCTCCATTAGATAAAATCCAGATCTTTATTAGGTTATAACCTCATATTTACGATGCTGAAAACTAATCAAGAACTTGCAGCTAAGTTTCCCTTTTCAGAAAACGCTGCATCTTTGCACCATCTGTACGAGGGCGTATAAACTCCAGCTAATCCTTACAAACCAACCTCCGAAAATGTTTATACACAAAATTAGCCTGCGAGTAATTCTGAAAATCAAGAGAGGAAATAAACTTCAGAGAGGTCGTTGACTTGACAGACGAGTCTCAGCATGGACAGCTGTTCAACCAGGCTGCAACGGCGAGCGAGGCTCTGACCCAAAATGCATCGAGCAGCTGTGTATCTGAGATCTGATCCGATGCTGAGAATGTAGCAAATGTTGGATGATGGAGAGAGCGAGTGAGCGAGAGAGAGAAAGATAATTAAGATGTCTAGAAGTATTATACTAGTGTATTTGGTTAGGCAGATTAACCTGGACAAAGGCAGAGATAAAAGCTGCATCGTATAGTCGTTAAGTTTGATGGTTGGCCTGAAATTCAGCCTGCTCTAGACATTGAATCATACCCGAGCGACTATAGCAATGCAACATTAAAAACCACACTTTCCAGTGAGTGACCTAAGGGGAGATCTGACACCAAGACAGAGTGGAGTGGGTTTTTCTCTATTCTTTGAGAACTCTTGGAATAATGGTATACACAGGCCTTATAAAAGAGCCTTAACCTGAGATAACATCTGTATGAAAGGGCTTAATTACAAGGTAAAGCGGCTAATAAATTCTTTCATATAATGAAGTTTTTCTTGGAAATGCTAAAAGTGAATACAGATCCAACAGAGTGTGTGTGTGTGTGTGTGTGTAAGATGGCAAGTAAGAAATCAGTGTTAGGTTGGTTGGATACAGCCAGACACAAAGCATTACTGCAATAAACAACTATTCAGTCACATTATGATGTCACCATGTAAGAAATCAGAAAGCTGAAGGGGTTGACACCGGAGACTCATTCAGGAAACGATGAAACATCTCGTTACAGAAAACCTCACCACATCAATTACACATTCTATTGCTCGGTTAATGTAAAATTCGCTCTTTAGTCATTGTAAGACATTGATCTGGGCCTTCAGGCTGCTTGTGCAAGCAAAAAAAATATGAGTTTTGTATTTTTTCCCCCCATTTGTTTTTCCTGTTGTTTTACGGCAGTTGGCATACAGTAAGTTGCATCACCTTCTGGTCTGGATTACCTTATCTTGTTTTCAATTGAAATCCTTTTCTTTTTATCAGATACAGTAAGTCCCCTACATATGAACATTTGAGTTACGAACTTTCGAAGATACAAACATGCGGATGTTTAATCGCGGAAATTAGATCACATGTTCGGTGTACATTGTCAGGTGTGTGCTGCGTGCATCCTCTCCTAGTGCAGTACAAGCCCAGGATGTTTGGAGGCAATCGTAAAAAAAAATAAATAAATAAAAATAAAAATATATTAGCAACGAAGCTGGTACTGCTAAGAAGCGCCAATCAATAAAGATGGAGACAAAATGAAAAATAATTGAAAGACTGGAGCGAGGTGCTTGTTCTTTAAATATGAATCCTTCAACCATCGGCACAATTCTAAAAAACAAGAAAAAGATCACGGAACATGTTAGTTTTATATAGCCGATTTTGTACCTAGACAATGTTTGTTTGACTTACAAACAAAATTAGACTTACGAAAGAGCAGTCGGAATGGAACTTGTTCGTATCGAGGGGACTTACTGTACTTTCTTCCTTGTCCTATTTTCTAAAATAATTTTCAGTGTGCACAACCTTTCCAAATTCCCATTGCCCATCCCAAACTTCAAGGTTTGGCCCCTTAGATGTAGGTACCCCTTCTAGATTGTTCCTCAGCTCTGCTGTTATTTAAGGGTGTGGCTCAGGAGTCGCTCATTTAAAAAGACACTAAAACGGCATTTTTGGAGGAGGAATGAAAAAAAGTTGTTAAGAAATTTATTATCTGAGGGGAAACACACTTTGGGGGAGCTCTGAGATCCTGTGTTAACCTGTTAAAGAAATAGTAGTGAATACAGAACCTTTAAAGCATGTTTTAAATCTAGTCATTACAGAGCAATGTGTAACAACAACGTATCAGAACAAGCTGCTTAATATAAACCCGTCATCTGAATCACAACCAGCCGCTATTACAGAAAATTCATCAACACCTTTTGACAGCGCTGCGGTAAAAATACTTGATAATAACCCGCTGCCTTTACAACCGCCTCTAAATTTTTCCTATCCTCTGGGCAGCTTCTGGATCCTCTTAGATGTAATAATCACAACAATGCTGAAACAGGATCCTTGTCTTTTCTTTTTGACATATCTGTTGCAAATCTGCCAGATGTTGTCCACTTCCTTTTCCAAATCTGGGCAGGAGACTTAAGAGGTTTATGGCAAAACTTGTGACTTTAATTTTTCCTTATGTTTTAGATTGTTGTCTTGTCGGCAGATACATTACTGTTTAATGTATAACTATTTGGAACCTTTTTCTGTAGCTAATTTGCAGAAACGGAGGTACGTCGGATTTTAGCACATGCTTGTGTACAGAGTGAGGGCGTTTCCATGCCGGGATGAAAGGTTTAACACTTGGACACAAAGAGCAGGTGAGACGACTAAATTGCCGCCTTTTATCACTTTGGGTTCAACGACTTCATTAACAAAGCTGAGTGCTTTTAAAACCGGTACCAAGAAGAACATTCAGATGAACATGGAGAGCTGCATCAGGACGCAGGCTTTAGAATAACCGTCTCCACTATACACTTATCTTCTTTCCCTGCCATGTCCGCCCCCCCCCCCATTTCTCCCACATGCCAACCATCCGATTGGCTTTGTGAAACACTAATTAACGCAGCAGGCTTAGCTCTCCCAGGGTGCTCTCTCAGACCTGATACGGCCGGTTTAAGGAGCTGTGGCGGATTAACGTGCGCTGCCTGGGTGGTGAGGCGGCAAGAAGCTGACATGATGCCTCTGAGAAGCCCTGAGCAGTCAGAGGCCATGAAGTCCTGGCCTGAAGATCATAGGAGCATGTGAGCTCTGAGGATTAAGCATAAAGTCAATGAGGCTAGAACTGTGTGAAAGACTCGAGCACGATTAGACTTTAAACAGCACGTAATTAGCTCTGCTCCTCTGTACTGCGTTACTTCCCAAGCCCTCGGCTCGGCTCCCTAAATCCTCTTTTCCACCGCAGGGCTGAGTGTTTATTACGTGGTGGTAACGGGAAGCAGGCCTGCATGATAATGATCAAAATATTTCAGCATTATATATATATTTATTTTTTTAAACAATTAATTAATGATTTTTAGTTTAAAAAAATATCGACAAACTGACTTGCAGAAGCTGATAATTTTTTAAAAAATCTTTAGAGGTCCTATTTTTAACTATTTCTTTAACAAGTTAACATCTCCAAGTGTGTGTGTGTGTGTTAATGCTCCAGCTGTAATACTCTTTAGATAAAGCACCTTTTCATAACTTAATCTCCCTTTAGGTCACGCCTCCGCCGGATACAGCTTTTTAGTGACCATGCCTGCGTTTACATTAGCAACTTGAAGTGTGATCAGATTGTTTACACTAAATGCGAGTTGTTGTTTTTTTTTTACTGCTGTCTAAATGCACAAATCGGATCTGAGTCACTTTCATATATGGTGCTAGATCGTTTATGTATCTCTAATGCACGGTCATGTGACTTGAATGAGAATGGTCAGATCAGAATTCATGTGACTTTTTGGTCTCATGATGTCATCAGTCAGCGTTGGCATCATGGGGATTTCATACAAACAGCTAAAGCAAGGCGTCTGGCTTTGTTGCATCTTCTGGACATCAACAAATACAGCTGACTAACTGCTCACCTGGAGTCGCTCTGTCCTGGGTCTCTGGTAAAATCACATCCGTTGCTTAAAATAAATGAGTGGTCGCATAAATATGACATGTTTTAACCCAGGTGGTGCGAACAAAAAAAACTTACTGATGTGCACGTGTATGGTTAGGTAGAGTCAAAAAATTTTTTTTTTAAATAACGTAATTACGAATGTGAACCCCATCTGGTCAAAACATTGTAATGTGAACATAGCCTTTGTAAATCTGCTGAAACACTCGAGAAAATAATAAAACCAGGGTAAATATATAATAATAATAATAATATTGTTATTTTATTGTTATTTAATAGTTATTTTTATTATTACAATTATAAGTATATAATATATAATTTTCTACTCCATGAGGGGAAAATTTAAAATAAAGAGTTTGTTACCTTCAAATCAAAACTTTGATTGCACACACGCACACACACACACCCCAAGAGTATCTGAATGTCTAAATATGACTACAAAGAACATTTTGTATAATCTATTAAAAAAATTTTTTTTTACAATTTTAATATTCGTTATTAAATGTACGTATATCTCAACGTTAACCTTGTTAACAAATGAAAGCTATTAAATTTAAAAAATGTGAATGAATTCATTCTTGCAGACAGCAGCCCTTTGCACAACCCTACATCATGATTCGTGTACTGTGGAAACGCTTAGGAGAACATTATCCATGTTAGGCCACATCACACCACCCTGTTGTTGATTATTTTTCCTAGTCATGCTTTGCATTTCCCAGAAATGATGTTTAATTCTTTTTCACCCCTACCATTAATATTGTTAATTAATAATAAACAACGTTGTCCATTTTGTCCCGTTACAGAAAATTCCCAACATCTAACACACTAAAAGTCCTGTCAGAATAAGTTAGATTTCTGTGCCTTATTTATTTTATCTCAAGGCCACGCAGGCTTTTTTTTTTTTTTTTTTAATGCTTGACTGTTTATCCAAACTCGGACTCGGGTGTTTCAAAAACGTCTCAGTTTCGTATTTTCCCGCTACCATGCCAGAGACGCCCGTCCGGATACGCCGCGAGGCCGATGCTTCCTTTTGGCCATCTGAGGAATTCCTCATTAAGACTTATTCCCCTGTCGACAGCCGGGCCCTCGGACATGTTGCCCGCTCCCAAACAAATGTTGGATGAGAGTTAAACATTTGTTCGGAGGGGGACGACTGATCTCCGCTAACACTGAGCTAAGACTTTGAGCTGTGATCTGAGAAAAAGAAAGGGAAAAAAAAAAGATGAAACGATGCGAGAAAAAAAAACCAGACAGTGAGAAAACCTAGCCACATCACACGAACTTGTGAGTACAACAGGATCTGACCGCATCGCATCTGGAGCGCAGGGAACGGAGAGACGGTGACATTTGGGCATTGTGTTTTGGAGAGGAAACATGAGGACGGGATAATGTGCTGGAGTCCTCCTCATTACTGCTTCATAGCATCGCTGAACAAGCCTTTTAGATTGATCTGCGATACGTTTCGTGTTTTTTTTTCTTTTCCAGTTGATTGTCGCATGCCAGATGAGAGCGCTTCATCACTGCACATGTTTCTCTTGTTCTTCTCTCCTTACCAAAAACAGAAAGGAACCTCAACATCCTCCAGGATTCTCCTCCCCTTTGCTGATACAGGATGCATCAGTTCAGCATTCACAGCTGTATTTTCCCCTCGGCAAAGACGTTTTATTTTGGAAAAGTGTGGTTAAGTGTGAGAGCGGAGTAGATACTGTACACAGCGCTCTCTGTCTGAGTCTCCCAGAAGCAGACTTCCAGCTCTTTGACACTCGCGTTTGGACGTCGTCGTCGGTCGCTTCTGGAGCCCGTTTCTATTTCTCTTCTTTCAAAATAAGAGGCAGAAAGAGGGCAGGGGTCGCGGTTTTAACTTCTGCAGCCACGTCTCTTTTTAAATAAAAAACAAAACACCACAACTACACGTGTGCGTACAAGCCATTCCCCAAGGAAACTGCAGACCTTTGTAAATTGCTGGAAAAGTCTTTAAAATGCCAGTTCTGACTCATTTTCCCCTCCGAAACCTTTCTACACTTGTTTTATATTCTCTCCCTACACCAGCTGGCATGTGCTGCACTGACAGGAGGAATATCGCCAGCTCATGGACGTATACTCGATTTTATATGCGTGCTCGGGACAAATAAAAATGCATTCATTTATCATCTGCAATACTGTATTTTAATTTCTTACCGTGTTACCAATAAAAATGTTTAATTTTTTTTTTTATTTATATTTGTTTGTTTATTTTGGTGGTGCGATTTTACACCAGTCATACATGCAGGCTCTTTGGGCTCCAGAGTTGAGGACATGTCTCGCGGATCTGCTTCAATCCAAAGCTCGATGCTGGGACCTTTAACGTTTGAGCGCCAGACAAGTCACAGTCACCTTCTAATGCTTGGCTTGGTCAAGGAGTTGCTTCCTTAGCACAGATAAGACGAGTAGAACACTCCAGCGCTGTCATAAATAAGGCTAAGGCATGATTAGAGCTGAGAGACAAAGATAAATGTGTGTGTGTGAAGTGTGAAAGAAGAGTCTAGGAAAATAGACAGTAAGGGTGGGAGTGATGCTTGGATTGCACTTGATGTGAGTGTGGAAGAAAAAAGCCATTTGCGGAGTTTAAAGTGGCACTCAGGAAAATCCTGCTCGGTTCCTGTCGAGCTCATTGCCTCTCTAGAGCGCCAACCTTAAACGACGAGACATGCACGTCTGAATCCTTCGCATCTGAAATCTGGATGTACGATAAGACGAAGGACTTGCCCGGGGAAATAATAATAATCTCGAGATTACGGTTTACTACCACTTCCCATAGAAACCCCCTTAACGGTTTTTTTTCTTTTCTTCCCAGCAGTAACTTCTGCCTTGGCATGCATTAGTGTTCTTGAAATTAAATGTTGTGACTCTTACTTCATCTCCAGAACCTCCTCCAGGTGCTTCCTGCGCTCGGCTCTCAGTGTGGTCAGGTGGGCCTCCTTCTCCGCCAGGGACTGCTGCGTGGACGAAAGCTTGGCTTTCATGGACTCCAGCTCCTGCTTCACTTTCTCCATCGCTCCTAGCAGCTCCTCCATCTGCGGAGAGTGATGTAGCACAAGCCGAACTAAGACTAGGAGAGGATTATAGTCAACCGACCACGGACACAGAAATAAAAAGCAGATATTAAGGACTTACAGGGCAAAAAAAATAATAAGTGACAGATCATAAGTGTGGAATTTAAAAGGAAATGACAAAAGGAGTGACGAAGAGGAACATATGTTTGGCTAAAGATATCCTTGTGAAAACCATCCACTGACATTATTCATTATTTACTACATTATTATATATATTAATTGATATGAATATAGCTAATTAATGCTATGCTGCAAATAAATCGATCCCTGTCGAGCACAATCCCCAGCAACAAAAAGAAAGCATTTTGGTGTTGTTTGTATTGTTTTAAATAAAACCTGCAGTTCTCCTCAAATGTTCCCATAAGTTCAAAACATGTATTCATGCATTCCTATCCTTATGGGGACATTTAGTGAGTAAACATGTCTATTAAAGCATTTATACACAAAACAGGTCGCAAGTTGCATTTTTTTGAGATCATGGGAGATACCGAGTTCCTTTTGAGGAACGTTCCAATGCATGAACTCCACACTTTCTGGACGAGTTACTGTGTGTTCTTGTATCTTGACTGTTCCTCACAAAATATTCCACAGATCTGATATTTCTGCACAAGACGAAAGCACGGCAGCATGTTTTTACGGCTTTAATGTGATGTCATGTGATTGCTGACGCATTTTTGCTACTTGAGTCTCATTCGTAATTCTCTTAAGCGATCAGTAACGTCCAGCACATCAAGTTATTGATACATAGAGAACTACACACTTTGATATAGAAACCATGGTTCAGGGACCAAAACATGAAATTTTTTGCTTCTTAAAAAGTTTTCTGTGTTGAAAACACACTCTGAGGATTGAAGCTGAATAAATCCTTCATGACTCAGCACTGAGGTCTGCGATTTATGGGACCCTTCAGTAGTTTTGCTCTGTTATGTATTCGTAAAGGTGGGTGATCTCCAGCTCGCTTTACACGAGGGTTTTCGCTTGCGATCTGCCTCTTGCCGTGGTGCGGGCGAATGAGACGAATAAATCAAACAGCCAATGGCGGGTTTATGTATTCATGTAAGGAGCGGTCTTAGCGTGCTGGCTCCGAACGGTTCTCACAGTCTCCTCAGCGGTTGTGGTTCTGCCGAGTGAGTGCCGACTCTGAGTGACGGACGTTGATCAAAACAACAGGTCCACCTGAATATGACCTCCTGCGTAACTTTACCATCCTTTGAGTTATACATACACCAACAATTAGTCCAATAGGATCTAACTTGAATGTTTATAGAGCTTCTCTCCTTTTGGAGAAACGTTTCACTAGAAACCAGATAACGTTTCGTCGGCTCTTTTAGAGGCCCACGCAGTGAAACTCTGGCTCGCGGCTCGCTTCATTATTACAAACACACCCAGCACTGAGTCTTGACAAGCTTCATAAACTCCAGAGGAGTCGGTGTAACAGGATTCTGTCGGGGCCGCTGGAAAGATTACGAATGCAATCTGGGACTGATGACAATTATATAAGCGATACTGTAACTCAATAAAACGTAACTGTTTAGACTGTTTCAGAAATGTCAGCTACTTTTATTTCCATCGTGATTCATCTGCCTTTTATGAGATAAACATCTACACTTGGTTTTAAGAGCAACTATACGGCAAGTCAACGTGAAACAAATCAACACAGCGGCTCCTCTCACGGATCCCCTTTATTCTTATGATGAAATGCTCAAATCCTGATGTGGGCGTGGTCTCTTCCAGGATGACTTCCTCCCTTATCCACAGGGCATGATGGCTCATGAGGATCAGAATAATGTGCTTACACTTGGCAGGTTTTCATACCATTGGAGATGCCGGAGTGAACTGTAACAGACAGTACTCTGTAACCACACCGACCTTGTGAAAAAAACTTGACACATTAAGGTCCAGTTTGGTGGCTTGTGGCTCCTCAACTTCGTCCTAAGACTGCACTTTATGTCACCGGTCAGGGGATATTTTATCTCTCGGTTCCACCTGTTTGCCATGACCGCGTGCACTAATGTAAAAAAAATAATAAACAAGGCAAGTGGTGTTTCCTTCACCAAGTGCATCACCAAGGTAGTAACATGACGGTTAAGACACTGAGCTCATTTTTGTGAGTTTGAATCCCAGCATCACTACAGTACCTCAACCATGGACAAGATGCTTAGACCTTAACCACTCTGTTGCATGTTGCTCTAGATAACAGTGCCAGTCATGTGTGCACCCAGATCACGTTTAAACTGAGGAGTAGTACCAGTCATGCTTATTTAAAACCGAATACTGGAAGGAAGTAAAGTGGGGGGAAAAAAACTCTATCCAGTTATGAATCACGATTCTTTTGTGTGCCGATTCATGTTTCACCACACTGACTCCAAAATTGATTTTTAGATGATTTATTACATTTATAATAGAGATGCACCGGCTGTTTTCCAGCTTGATCAGACATAACCGATCATCTCGGACATAACCGATTCTGTCCGATCTGAGTGCATGAGTTTGAGTGCTTGCAACAGAAACCCATTAAAGAGCCTTTTTAGGCTTAAGAGATGCTGAAGTTGATTTTAACTCTCAACTTCCTGAAGAGTAGCCTGGTGACTCAACCACCAAGACACTACTATTCTCATGGTAACAAACCTATCAACCTCATCCTTTTGGTTTTTTTTAATACACTGCAGTGTCCTGTCACTGGTGGGACCTTGTATCTATCGTCTGTCTCACATCAGCTGTGTTTACATGGACCAGTAATATTCCACTAATAACTAGAATAACAACCCAATCTGAATAAAAAAAATAATCAAATACAGTCTGAACCCAATCCAGCGGAAACAGAAGGAATTTTCATTCAGAATAAGATTAGCCTTAGAAAAATAAGACTGATAATCCTTCAACAGGAAAATATTAGGTATGGAAATACTTTATCCGATTGGGTCACGCCCATAAAAATGGCTTGAAGACACCAGAAAAGACATGAAAGGTTTGTTAAATGACCTTCGGTTCAGCCTCCTGGCAGTTAGAGCAAGCCCTTGCCACAAACTGAAGCTACATTCATACTGTACCTGCCTGTGGCCTCGGTCCTCTCCCACTGACCTCATTCCTATTTCACACATTGATCATCACACACCGTCATCCGTGACGGAGAGAAAGGGACCACTGAACAGTAGGAGCGAATTCCTAGTAACGGAAAACTGAACCGGAGTTTGATGTCTACAATATGAGGTCTGTAACCACTTGTGCGAAATGTTACAAAAAAAAAAAAAAAAAAAAAAAGATACAGGAAGGGTTCTTTAGTAAAGTGGCTTTTGATTGCATTTAAAGTTCAACAAACACACTGTGTTAAAGATATTTTTTAAATGGTTTTGGTTCCACAGGTAGACGAGTGCCTAGTCGCCCAGAAACCTGATTATGCCAAGAGTAATGAACGTGTATGACTGTAAGATGAGGAGCAGGTTGTGCTAGCGAGTGAGTTATATGGTTATTTGGCTTTGTGTTCTCCCCAAACTACAAACACACACACACACACCTGCATGGTCCTGATTATGAAAAGATGAACAGTCATCCATTTCACGCTAAATAATCTTTATGTGTGCAGTAAAATCCTTCTACTATCAGTGGGTTTGCCTTTATCAAAGCAGATCTATGGCTACTCCCTAACTCCCCCTTCAGTGTAATGAGGATCTTATTTCTAGGCAGTAATGTCTTCTGTAGTAAATGAACAGTAGGTTAATATGGCACCAGGAGGATCATTTCCCTGCAATTTCTCTCGGAATTTGTCTTTTGCATTGTCTCATCTTTTGCTGTTTGACTTTTGTCTTTCGCCATTTGAATTTCATCTCGTCATTTAACATTTGTGTGATATGTTTGTCATGTGACTTTTTTGTCATCTTGTTTGTCATTTGACTCTCGTCTTGTCTTTTGACTCTCTCATCTCGTCATTTGATGTTTATGTGATGTTTGTCATGTGACTTTTTTGTCGTCTTGTTTTTTTCTTGTCTTTTGTCATTTGACTCTCTCCTCTTTTGTCACTTGACTCTCTCGTCTTGTCTTTTGTCAGTTGACTCTCTCGTCTTGTCTTCTGTCATTTGACTCTCTCGTCTTCTGTCATTTGACTCTCTCGTCTTCTGTCATTTGACTCTCTCGTCTTCTGTCATTTGACTCAACATTTGTCATTTTAATCTTTTGTCTTGCCTTTGTTATTTGACACTTTTTTGTCTTTTGGCAGTTGACTTATGTTTGTCATTCGACTCTTGTCGTGTCTCTAGTCTTTTGTCCTGTCGTGTCGCTAGTCTTTTGTCCTGTCACGTCTCTTGTCGCGCATTGTAAGCTCCCATGACGTCCCCAGCACTATCCCCTCTAATCTCTGTGTGATGCTCCCATGCAGACAAAAAAAAAAAATGAATGAATGTGTAAATTGTCCCCTAAGCAGGGCTCCATCTATTTTCTGGAGAGCACATGTTCTCCCACACAAGCGAAACATATTTGGCCACATTTACTAATATCCTGCGTCTCCACCATTAATTACAAAAAGACTAGCCAATCATAGGTGCCTGTACGCTCATGAACGCAGAAGATGGTGGATATATGATGCATCATGGGCAGTAGTCCAAAAATATATCCAGTTAGCTGGCTTCATGTCTTAAAGGAAGCAGGGGACAGTCTTTGCCCTCCCTGGTTGGTAACAGTTGTATTATGCGGGAAACTGACAGAAGGGTGGAAATTGGTCAAGACTAAATAATAGAAGGAGAAGAAAAAAAAAAAGTCTTTGTGCCATTTCCTGGGATGAGGGTGAGCATTCTCAAATTTCAAGAGGCTGTAACTAGCTACATTGGCTGCGAGCTTGGCAAGCCATCTTAATTGTTCAAACACCTCTGGCAATCACCCATTAAATCTTGTTAGCGTAATTTTCCTGCCAAGATTTGTCTTCACATGCTAGCCAGTTAATGCTAGCCAAGCAAGAGGAGTGCAGCACACGGGCATATTTGTGCCCAAATGACCGGCTCAATAGAAATAAGTTTTGCTTTCAGTAAGAGAAAAAAATAATTAGAGGGAACACTGTTCTCTAGAGGAAGCGACTAGAGCAGTCCCCTCCTCTGGGTTTCCTACAAGCATGGGGAAACGTTTAAACCTCGCCAGCATCAGTTTCACAGGCTTCAGGCTGTGGTGAGATGGAGAGATGTAAGAAGTGCCAATCAGGACTGTACATCCCACGAGGAGTGTGTGCAAGGAAAGGAAGCAGGATTCTTGTGTGAGAACTCCTTAAAAGAAAACAGCGTCGTGCTGAAACAGGCTTTCGTAGCTCTCGGGCATGAACACACAAATCAGCAGAACAGCTGCGTAATGAATCCATGATGTGCACCCGCAGATATGGTGTCACTGTTCCCTCCCACTGGGCAGATATGAAAAACCTTTAGCCATCTTCAGTGACCAAAACCTTAGCCAGAATGAAAGGACCTGATCACAGTTACTGTAGAAGCACAGAGTTTAGACTGCCTGAAACGTGCTTCATGCGAGCCCTGAAGATAAGTCATTCATTAAGAGATTAAACCTCGCCTCTGCTACGTCTGTTATTCATGTGTCAGGCATTTGATCGTCTGCCAAATGCGAAATCAGACACATCTAAATATATGGAAATGGGAAAAAGAGAGCGGACAAGGAACGTACTGCAAACTTTCTGAGCTGATCAAAGGGAATGTGCCGTTTCTTTCGACATGAAATTTCCTCCTGTAGATGAAGCACTTGAAGATAAAATAAATGAGGCTACACGCGCAGACTGTTTTCCCAAAGGAATATGAACTAACGTGTGATGTTAGTCGAGCCACGCACCAATTTACAACCGCTTTTTTATAAAATATTGGGCTCATGCCTGCATGATGATTACAACAGTCATCTGCGAGCAGGCTTACAGATTGCCGATGCTATCAGGAATCTCAGATGGATTCCATCTAACAGATATCAGATTGACCAGGCCAGGGGATTGGTGTTCCTTCTGCCAGAAAAACATCATGCTTGTCTCGTAACGCATGTTTCCTTTAAAGAATAATGTTAGTCTTTTATAAACTCACACAACCATCCTGTTCATTTGTATTCAGGCCAAATCACACTGAAAACAGAGTCTTGAATAAATTTTGGCAGGCTAAGGTCACTTCTTTTAACAATCTTTATTATTTAAGCATATAATGTAAGCTAACTCGATAGAATTTCACCAAAAGAATACTCATATTTAAGCACATGTTCCCAAACTGTGTATTAGTATAATTCATATATGTGAAGACTTCCAAAACTACAATTAATTTTAATGATCAATTAGTAACGTCTTTGGAAAGAGTCTACAATGAAACGGATTATAGAGAAAGATGAGAAAGAAAAAACGAAAGGAAGAAATAAAAATGGAAAAACACAGCTGGACCCTGGCTTTGCTTTTGCTTTAAGCAGGATTAAAAAGAAACAAAATGGTGAGTGCACTAATATGAAAAAAATGCAATGTTGGCAGAAAACATGAAATGAAAAAAAGGAGGGATGAAATGAAATAGGAGCCTTTTTTCCCCCCAAAACATGACGTTCCAAATGGTTGAAAACGCTGATGAGGGGCAATGCATTGATTTAAATGGGACAAAATATGAAAAATGCACTAGAATAAAAAGCTGATCCTTTCAATCTTTATGGAAATGAAGAGAGCGAGAGAGAGCTGCTTCCCCAAAAGTGTGCCGACATGAAACACAATGGTTTTTAGTGTTGTTTTACTTTTAAAGAAAAAGAAAAAAAAAAGAATAATAAAGAGAAAGTGCAAAACATGAGAAAACTCAAAGCTTTTATCTTAAGATGCTCCAGTGCATCCGGTGTAGTATACGTGTTTCAAATTTGAGAAAGTAAATTGAGAAACAAATGTTATGCTGTGATGATTTCTTCCTGACATCACAAATCTGGAAATCAGCACCAAATCTTTTTACTAAGGGGACTCAAAACAAGAATGAGACTGCTCTCGAGTGGCGTAATAGAAATGCATTCGTCCCATCATCTTGAGATTGTGCCAGGTTCAATTGCCAGGTGATGGTACAATCATCGATAGTTCTATCAAGGGGGAAAGGGATGGCATACCCAGGCTCTCACATCAAACTTTGCCAGTCATGGGTGTCTGTGAGCTCAAGGAAGTGGAAAGGGGCGAATAGCCGAATAGCGAGTGTGTTATGGCATCATCTTAGAGACAATCCTTGCCCTCACTGATTGGTAGCTGTTGCTCATCTTTTCCAATAAATCCTACCTTCTGCATTATGATTGGTTACAAGAATTCAATCTCATCTATGATTGGTTAGAGACAGTCAGGGCACTATTAAAAACTGAGTGGAGCAAAAGTTTGAAGTGGAAGAGAGTTGTTCTCATGGACCAGGAATGGAAGCAAAAGTTAATACCAGTCATCTAATGTTACCCCCCACGTGGGGCAAACGTGCAAAAAGAATACACAGTAAGAAACCGTGCTGACTCTGCATAGGTGAGATACAAACAAAGGTTTATAGGTGACTTACAAACGAATCCGACTTACGAACGTGTTCCTGGAACAGAACTTGTTTGTAAGTTGGTGAAGTGCTGCATTTACTCTGATGTGATAAAAGAGAAACAAAATGATAAAAATTTTACACTACACCTCTCATTTCGAACAAAAATTCATTACGATTGGGCTGGATCGGCTCAGACCGTCCCACCTGAGGTGATGGATTTTTCATTTTATTGAGCTATTATTTCCATTATCTGTGGAATAATTGGGACTATTATATGACATACTGCTGTGATAGTAATAATAATATAAAAAAATGATCTATATAACATAGTATAGTGTTGCACAATCTATAGTAGTATAGTGTTTCTAATGGGTATGTCAGTGGTGCAACAGGTGCTGTTGGAGATTTTCTTTGTTCTAGAGAGAGAGTGTGTGTGTGTGTTTCTTTGGTTTTCTTCTGGTTTTCTATCCAGAAAAAATATTCAGCTGGAAAGAAAGTAATGTGTGATGCCCTGTAAAAAAAAAAGGGGTATTCCTGCACTGCAGGTGTCCCAGGGCATAGACCACACAGGGCACAGATCCAGGCAATCCTAAGGAGGATAAAAACGTTTATAAAATGAACAAATGAACAACATTTGTATGCTTTTCCATTGTGGATAATGTTGATGGAATGACTCATCTATAAAGAAATAAACTTCCATGTCATCCATTTCACCGTCCTGAATTTTAAATCCACATGAAAGTCTGAGAATATAATTGAAAAAAGGATGGGAAGTTGCTGAGAGGTTACTGCTGAAGGGAATCTTCCACAGTAACCCAAAGAAAATTAATCCATGCACCATTTGTCAACACGATAAAGCCTCAAAACAAACAGATCAGTCCTTTGGGAGAGCAGTTAAGAGAATCTGACTCGCATAATAGCAAAGCAAACAATGAGAGACATCCCGAGTGTAAGTCGATGATCACCCTGGCGGGAGGGGGGAGTGGATCATCTTTGGGGAGCAGTCAGTCGACAGTGGTTAAAGCTTGCTATCGCTATGTTTGGGTTGGAGAGACACCAAAAACTGCACACTTTCAAATTCCTGAGATGATAAAGGAGAAAAAAAAGAGAAAAAAAAGCTAAATGTTCAAAATCTGAAGAGCAGATGGGAAATAAGGAACATAACTAAAACAGAGTGGAATCCTTCAAAAGAAAGAAAGAAAGAAAGAAAAAGAAAAAGAAAGAAAGAAAAGAATCATATCATACCTTGAACCACTTAAAGACAGCGTGGTTGGAGTCATGCATAGGCTCATGAAAGAGCTTCAAACAGGCAGCAAGCAGTGGAGAAGCAACAAAGAAAGAGAAGAGAGTAATTACAGAAGAAGCCAAAAAATCAAAGCTGTCTCAGCAGAAGAAACAGAAGCAGACGAACAGAACGAACCAGAACGGTCTTCGGAAACAAATCACGCAAACGAAAATTGGAAGCAGAGAAAGAAGTCGTCGAAGGGGGGAGAAGGGGAAGGGGAAATAAAAATGGGAAAGGATGGCTGTATTGTGGTAAACAAGGAGTTGCTGTGACAACATATGGGGGGGGGGTTTCAGGGCAAAAAAAAAAAAAAAAGAGCATATGGGGTGCGAAAAGAGAGAATAAACAAAAATCCATATGGAACACTGGAGCAGGAAAGATGGCAAACAAGGAAGAAGAGGAATAAGAGTGGCGATGAGACATCTGCTCATCCTGATCAACACTGGAGGAGGCGCTGTGGCTTTCTTTGGGCTGGAGCCTCGAGAGAGAGAAAGAAGGTTATGAAGTATGTCATTTGAGTGCTGAATCATGTCTGGAGACTAGACATGTATTTTCATGTGGTCTTGGGCAAACGCTTTCGCCGGCCCCGCTCGAGCAGCTGGTCGCATTTGGACAGGCCAGCCGTAAATCCTGCCTCTGGGGTTAAGTGATTGGTGTCACAGCACAGCGAGAAGCTTGTGTCAGAGGAACACAGTGATTTCTCCCAGAGAGGCCGCATTTTGCCCTTAATTACACACACCCACTACATTGGCTGGCTCGATGAGGTTTGGCGCGGTACAAAAAAAAAAAAAAAAAAAAACTCATGAGAGCATCGGCTAAAATAAGACAGGCCTGACCCTTCAGTGCCAGCCTAGTGATTTCATTTGAGAGGCCTCTCTGCTGCAAGAGCGCCTAATGTATGGGTCAAAATAGGCATGGAGGAGGACGAAAACCAAGGGACAGGAGCAGTAAAGATGAAAGCAAAAAAGGGTGAACAAAGCAATAAAGCAAAAAAGGGTGAACAAAAAGGAAAAGGAAGACGGCTGTCGGGATAACAAAGAACAGCAACACTTCCTTCCACGCATTTAGAAACAAAAAAGACTGACAGAAATTTGTACAGAGCCTGAATCCAACATGTGCTACAAAATCCGAACAACAAGAGAGCGGCAATTAGAGGAAATTGAAACCAGAGGGGGGGGTATATGTGTGCAAATGTGTGTGTATGCAAGAATGGAGTGTGTAGAGAGCTAACTCTTTACCCAGAAGAGGACGGATTCACTTTTGAGTATGGTTGCTCTCAGGATCTTTTCCTCATTACCACTGTCTCTGGTTTGCTGATCAGAGATCAATGTATGATAGTATACCCCGCCCCCCGAGTAGGTAACAGTAACGAGCTCGCTCTATAATCCAGAGATCGCAAGTGAAGTCACTCTAGCTCATTCACATCAATGGCGGCTCTAGCCAATCACGGGCGCCTGCGAGATCGCGCAAGGGGAAGGAGCGGATAGCACTATTCTCAGAGTGTGTTCCGCCGCTACTGACGGTTAAAAGGTGTGCCTGGGAGAAAACCATGTGATATCCTTCATCATTCCTGGTTGGTTGCTGTAGCCCTGCTGGGAGAGTGCCCTAACGATGGGTAGGCGAACTGCAGACGACAAACTTTGGGAAAATTCTGGAAAAATAAAAATAAAGTGTATCCTGAGTTGAAAGCTATAAAGCTGCTCAGTGACGATGCACATTGTTAAAAGTACGACACAAATAAAACTGAACTGAATTCAACACCATAAATACTACTCTACTCAATTTCAAAAAGGTGCTTTATTGGCCATGTGGTATTTATATTTGTAAGGAAAAGAATCTGGACTCCTAAAGATAACAGCGCTTTCCTGTCAGACAAGTCAAACTCCTTTAGCAAATCAGGAACTCGGCTGAATCTCTCGTCTCCTCCACGCCTCGTAATTTGCAGGTCTTGCTCCATGATGACGCTTCGCATCTGAAACTCGCTTTCGTTCACGACTTGATTGTGGAACGAATTGTGCAAGTGATCCATTGTTTAGAAAAAAATTCTTCTACGCAAAGAGAATAAATAAATAAATAAACAGACCTCATCCCCGAACAAGTCCAGAACACCAGTTCATAGTCTGGCTTAAAATAAGAAATCGAGCCAAGTGTGAAACCACACTAAAAAGCTAACAGGGAAAACTATTTTAACAGAGAAAACCTTTGGCTCGACAGTCGCTAACATTACCGAAGATCTCTGTTCTCTCTGAAAGAAAAGTAATTCTATCCAGAGACATTATCAGGCACGGATAGACTTAGTTCCAGTACGGGTCACTTAGCAATGGAAGCGCTAATGAGTGTGTGGATGGGCGATGAAGGGGTTTAGGAACAGTGATGCAGGGTTTGGCCCCGATCTCATGTCCTCTCTTGACTTCCAGAGGAGTAAACCAGGCTTAGCAGGAGTACTGGCTTCCTTCGAAGCCGTGCACTAATTAACCCCGAAGGGATCCAAACTGTGGACCACTCCGGCCAAAGTCGGGAGTAAAAAGCATGACGTGTTCCTGACCCTTAAGACTGTCAGTCCGAGGCGGTCGGGTGATCCGTATTACCGCGGGCAGTCCGGAAAAGAAAGAAGACTCGTTCTGTGGGAGCGTTTTCTTTCTGATGCCATCTCCAGACCAAACACGGGCACTGTGATTTATAGTCTTTGGGTGCCATGAAAACACCAAGTGACTCGTTTTTGATGCATGTGTGTGGAAAGAAGAAGAAGAAGAAAAAAAAGGCTAAGGTTCTTATTTCGCCCTACTCGGGATACAGGAGTGATTTATTTTCCAAATGAAGACTGACTGGAGACACAAACACAGGCAGGCGCATGGCACATGAATGTTGTTAAATGGCCTCGTGCTGGCAGGGTGATGTGAGGCTGGCATGATCCGTAGAAGTGCTGTAGTGATGCGATGTGCTGCGCTCTGCTGTGCTGTGACGGGGCAGCCGTTATATGCTAACGGCTTGAGAGATACTACTCTTCTGTAGATGTGCATTGAAGTCTCCATAAAACAGGATCTAAAAGTACCTTATACTTAAAGGAAGGTTTTTTTTGGGTTTTCCCTTAAAGTCTGTAGTGTTCCCATAAGTATCAAAGAAATGTTGTGAAATCTTGTGTATTTAACAATATTCAGTGTTAGCAGGAGAGAATAAGCTGCGCAGGACTAAGAGATGATTCAGTGACGTACCTTGACTTGTCACAACTTTTAAAATAAGAGTTAAACTGTAATTAATAAATCATGTCCTGGGGGGGTTCACTCTCAT
This sequence comes from Heterobranchus longifilis, assembly GCA_028570985.1. NCBI lineage: Eukaryota > Metazoa > Chordata > Actinopteri > Siluriformes > Clariidae > Heterobranchus > Heterobranchus longifilis. The sequence continues at coordinate 15,308,719 of JAOVVB010000015.1, forward strand.
CGAACTCTGTCCGACTCATCAGACTCCAACTCCAACGTTCGGCTCGTTCCTTTGTGGAGACCTTTATTGTCTCAGCTAAGAAGTGTTAGCAGATGTAATTTACCTTAAAAGCTGGGTGAGTACACGCTTCATTGATGCAGGAGAAAAGCATTGGCTCCTACTTTCAGAAGATTGAAAAAGTAGTTCCCAACAATGACGCAGCCACACAGGACTGGGAGGTCAAGAGAACAAAAAAAAAGAAAAGGAAAAAGAAAGTGGTCTCTGGGTAACAGGGACGACATATGGTCTTTCACAGCGACATGAGTAAATCATAACTTGAGCTCATGAATGTGGAAGAGGGTGGATAGCACTTTAAGATTGTAATGCAGCCCAGTAATGTAGGAAAAGAACCAGTGTCTTGCTTCATGCGACTCAGGGGAACTATAGGGATGGATGTTATATGAGACGGTGTGTGTGTGTGTGTGTGTGTGTTGTGGTTGTTACAGTAGGTGAGTCAGTGGGTGGGAAATGTTAAATGATCAGAATAAGAATTATAAAAAAATAGGTCAAAATCTATAAATTATTGCAGAGAACTAATAATAATAATAATACATAAAACACAGGGAACGTTAGTTATGTATATAGCTGCACATTAGAAAAACTAGATACAGAAAGATGGAGCGGCTTCGTGTAGCCCTGACGTAGTGTGTCTGAGCCAACACCACATCGTGTCTGCCTCCTAGCACTAGACACTATATACAAAAAATATATATAAACTGTTCTGTGAAATTCAACACAAAGTACGTTTTGTTTGGGGAATGTTATTTAAAAAAAAAAAAAAAGCTTAAATGACTTTCTGGCCCAAAGGAATAATTAGTGTGTTGATTGTGGCGCTCTGACCTGCTTCTCTGCATGTGTGCGCGCGGCTTCCTCTTGCGCCAGCACCATCTCTCTCTCCGCAGTGATCTGGACACTCTCCCGTAGCGCCTCTTCCAGTTCCTCGATTCGTTCGTCTTTCTGCTTCAGCGAGTCCTGTTAAACAAACAAAAACAAAAAAAGGCATTGAAATAAAAATAAAAAAAAGCAATAACCAAGAA